>BPLR01010457.1:0-125640 GCA_021605095.1 Caerostris extrusa | reverse complement strand
CATTTAACTCAATTCAAACACAATTATTTTTTAATTTTTGTTAAAGTTGTACAGTTGATTAAAAAAACTCAAGACACGATTTCTATGTTGTCTTTGAGTTTTGTTGGTGAAAATTTTATGATAAATTCTTCAATACCAAAAAGTATCTGGTAAAAACGATTAAAAGGTTAAAGCGAATTTGTATAAAAAGTATTAACAAAGAAAATAGATCTTCTATTCGTATATAGCGTCAAATAAATGTATGCCAAGAGATCATTTCTCAAGTCATCTGTTGAATAGCAATATTAAAAAATATTGAATACAACTTTCAAGGCTTGTGCATTGTTAAATATTTATCTTTTCCAAAAAATGACTGAAGTGGTTTACTGCTCTAACACTAGCAGTGGCAGAATAAAAATAAACAAAAGAAAGTACAAAAAACTGCAGCTTTATCTCTAAGCTTTGAAAAAAAACTGTGCTATTTTGTGAGCTATTTTTTGTATTGTGAAATGGTTGATGTGAAAAGAAGACACCAGACATCAACAGAAGTTAATGTTTACAATGTTTTGCATTTAAAAGCTTCTATTGTAAAAACATTTTCTTGTGATGACCCATACCGGCTTTCAATACACTTCATAACTAACATGATCAACAAGAAGCTTGTTTCTGTCTTGAAACAGAACTGCTGCAAGAATCATGAAAGAACTCACTGAAAAGAAAATAGCCTGAATTCCAACAGTAACTTTTTGACAAGTATGCCATCTGGCGAAGACAAGATGACACACTTCTCAAATAGCAGACATGTTGAAGATGAATCTGAAAGTCATCATCAAAAAATAATGTTGTTTTTTCTTCTGTAAGCTGCGACTCCTATAAGACAAATTTAGACTATTTATTCTAAATACACATAAAACTACTGTGGTCAAATAGAAGTAGGGAATTCTTAAAATTTTCCGGGAATTCGAGATACTATAAAAATGGATGCTTGCAACGTCTACAATATATTGGCGATTTGGCGCTCCAAAACATTTCATGCTTTTCCGAAAACAGAAAACTCCTCATGGTTGGATTATCCTTTTAAAGAAATGTGTTGATCATGTTCAGAGAGAAAAGACGAAAACTTTCTGGAATTAAGAAAAGAAGAAAAAAATCAATCTAGGACATATAAAACTGTCTTGATTATAAAACTGCGGAGGTCAAAGGAGAAGATTGAGTAACAATTTAATACATAAATTAACATATTATAGAAATGCCATAAATGAAAACTGTCGCTCTTAAATATATAGCATAGATAATAAATCAATGCACTTATTTTGCCTCAAAAGCAATACAAATCTGGTGTGCATACTCTTTTAATTACATTTTGTTTTTGACAAACAGCATTTGTTCTCATAAATTTTAATATTATATGATACCTATAGCCAGAGTTTGCAAATTTATCTGCTTCCTAGTTGCTAAAACAGTTTCTTGGAGGAAAGACACAAAAACCTAATAAAACCATAAACATAATAATTTGTTTTGTAATCCAAATGCATTTTCTAAAGGCTACTACAATAGCAGCATTTTTAATGATGATGTATAAAACTTATTTGACAACTTATTCACAGTGATTTGAAATTAAATAGAAAAAAAAAAGTACATGTTTATACAAATTGAATGTTATTAATGTTGAAAAAAGAACAACTAAAAAGGAAAAATTAGAAAAACTCTTATAAGACAAGGAAAACGTATGCTTCAAGAGTCTTTGGAAGCCATAAATTTATTTTTGTAGGTTTGTGAAATTTTGTCTTTAAAAGCGTTTCTCTCATTTGCATGCTTTGAAATAAGCGTAGCCACATTTTAAATATTAATCTATCTGGAATGATGAAATTTTTATGCGCTTTAATTATACACAAGGATTTTCCGTTATGCATGAATAATTCAAAAATTCAGGTATGCGTATTTTTTCAAGTATTATTACAACTTCGTTAATATTAAATTGATGTATCTAAAACTATTACATAACTGTTTTTGTGCTTCTTGCAATCATTTTGTGAATGAAATCTTAAGCGCAATGAAAGTTATATTAATTTTTACATACAAAAATTTCATGAAGTCATTTTTTAAGTGGGGTTTTCAACATAAAAAATCTTTATGGAAGTATCTAATTTGTTTGCTCTTGCCAAATCACACCTGCCAAATATTTGTAGATTCTTGATGAATAATAATTAAAATATGGCAAATTGGAGAAAGATGATGGAATAACTTTCTACCAAATTTGCCAATTGGTCTTTTCTACCTCTTGGTATAAATCTGCAATACATTTGCAGGATTCTCTGTACCAAGCTCCACTTTCAGAGGTACTTGCTGATGTGAACTGTTGCTAACTGATTCTTAAGAATGAGTTTTACAAAAATATGGTTTAATTATTTATTTAAAGGTAAAGCAAATTTTAATATTTCTGAAAACAAATTCGAATGATGCAGCTTTTAAATTATTATTTGACAGTATTCTGTAACATGTTATTACTTTTAAGGTGTTGTATTCAAATTTTATAAAGTTCAGCTCACTTCACATAGTTTTCATTCTCAAGTGTGTGGCTAAAGATATATTATAGTGAAGTCAAGAACTTTTTCAACATTTCTCAGGCCAGGGTAGTCTCGTGCCAATCAGCGTGGCCCCGCAGATGTTAGAGCAAGCAAAAAAGAAGAAGCAAAAGAATGAGGGGGCAGGGGGGCTCGTGGAAGAGATAAGAAAGTGTGGAATTCAAAGACTGGGTGGAGCACGGGTGGGAAGTTGCAGAGCCCCGCGTGTGTGATTCCGCGAGTCGACACAATTTGCCACGTCCCTCATGTTCCCCACCTTTTGGGACTCTCTTTAGCCTCTGAGAGAAAGACTTGCTTCTTCTGGCTCTTAGTCACACACTGTTCAAATAAAAGTTTAGAGGTTAAAAGCCAGGTTTTTCTTTTTTTTAACCACACTCAACAGTGGTAATTTAGTACATTTCGTTACGCTTTATTTGGAGAAGTTAATCGTAAAGTCGAAATGAGTGGTGATTCAATTTTGGAGTGCATTGTTTGTGAATTTACAATCTCAACATTTGCCTTTCTGAAGAAAAATGTGATTTGTTTTTTGATATTTTAACGGAAAGTTCATCGATTTTAAAGATGTGGTTTAATAGAAATTGAAGATGAGGTTAAGAAAAGAAATGGTTAAAAGAAATTGAAGATATAGTTAATAGAAGAAATGTCTAAAGAAATTGAAAATATGGTTAAGGGAAAAAAAAAGATTGTTAAAAAGTCATAGAAATTGATTTAGATATGGTTAAGAGAAGAAATGGCTGAAATTGAGGATATGATTAAAAGAAATTGAAGATGTGGCTAAAGATATGAAATGCTTTAAAAGATATTGAAAATATAGTTAAAGAAAAGAAATGGTTTAAGAGAAATGAAGATATGGTTAAGAGAAGAAATAATAATTTAAAAGAAATTGAAAATAGGGTTAAAAAGAAGAATTGGTATAAGAGAAACTGAAAATGTGGTTAAGGAAAAAAAAAGGTTTAAAAGAAATTAAAGATATCAGTATTTTGTAAAATACATTAATTCAAAATCATTTACAAATGTTATAAAATAAGTAGCAAATTTTTTTTTAATTTATTATAATAGTGGGTAGAAATATAACATGTTATATATTGTTTATATTCCATTAAATATTACAAATAATATTTAATAATTCGTAATGCATAATTTTTTTTAAAACTTTGGCACATTTTTCCTGAAATTTATAAAAAATGCCACTTGATTTTCTCCTTTTAAAATAAATCTGATCTTCTTTTCCTTTAATGTAAAAATTTACTGTTTTTTATAAATCTAAGGATCTCTATATATCCATCTCTTTGTTTAGTAAGTTAATGAATTCCTCCTCCCCCCTCCACTCCCTTTTTTTTTCTTAATGACTAGATTTTTATATGGACAGTGACGTATGTTATTTTAAAATTATTCGACAAAAGAATATATAAAAATTTAACCATAGCAATCCAATTATAATGCAAAACATTACAATTTTTTCTTTTAAAAATAGCTGAAAGATTGCTTTGTTTATTTTTATTTAAATAAAAATATTTTAGCCATATAGTAAAACTTATCACTGCAGCTTAATCACGACTAAATAATACTAAATTAAAATAATTTCTTTTATGTCAATATGAAATCAAATTAGAATTTTTTTTTTTTTTTATAATTGTTTTAGATTTTGTAAAACATATGATAGAAAAAAATTGCATAATTTTGAATTTCTACCAAAAAAAAAAAAAAAAATTATTATTGTTATTCAGAAAACTTTTTTTCATCGATGTATATATTTTATTGTTTGCATCAAACTTTGCGGGTAAAAAAATATTTAGGAAGAGAAGTATAAGTATATTTTTCCTTCACATGTCATTTTTCGTCATGTCCAAAATTCATATGTAATATAAACATATCAATCATAATCAAAACCGATAGTAAAATACTCCGTGGATTATCAAATGATTTTTTATCCTTGTACCTGTGCCATTACACTTGCTTTCAAAAATTAAATAAAAACCAGAAAAGCTATTCATTTTGAAATTTGTATTCGCTGAATTTTGCCTAAACCTTAATCAAACATTGTTTCACAAATTAGATACAAAGGTAAAAAAAAAAAACAATGTCTTAGTCTTATTTTCTGTCGTGAAAATACACAAAATAGAAACATACAAAAAAAAGGCAAGTATCTAAATTCACTATGTGATCAGCTTCAATTAAGAATGCGATTATCTCAGACAACTATACAGTGATGCTCCATGTTAATAATATTTATTTACTCAGTTGGTGGCAAAGTTCATTGCTTTGTCAAGACAGTTGGAAGATATTGAAGTGTTTCAGATTGCTGGTTAAATGCAGCAATATGCCATGCGCAATACTCTACTAAGGACGATAATTCTTCACCAACCGAGCTTTGTGTCGTCATCATTATCGAATAAAAAAGAGTTCCCACTAACTGCATATGTGTAACGATTGGATGAAGAATGTCATCTCTATAGATGGATGGAGTTCACTAAATGCATCTGTGTGAAGACGACCAGTCGGAATGTCGCTCAATATAACAGCTGTGACAATAGGTCTTGGTACAATATACAGGTTAGTATAGCCACTCAAAGAAATATTTATTCGTACATTGATCACACCAAATATGTCACCTTCATAGATATAACTTGGATTATAATGGTTCGTGGTTCTTGTCAGACCAACCATCCTCTTGAGTCACTTTTGCAATCAAAATCTGGATTCATCAGTAAAAAGCACAGACAACCATTGCCTTTCACTCCGAATAATATACGTGTGTGCCCAATTAAACTTTTCATTTGGGTAATGTGGTGTGAAGGGTGCAAACAATTCTGGACATCTTGCGTATGACTCTCCTACGTAAAACTTTACGCACACAGTTGATGAGAATACCATTCTTCTTCCGGTGGCAGTTATAAAAGAAGATCCGAGTTGAGTTGTGATAACTGTCTCTTTGCTTGCAATCATATACAAATACCAATCATTTACAATACTTTTTAAACTCTAGGGTCTCCCTCAATTATAACTTTTCAAATAATTATAGCTCACTTATAACTTTAAACATATATTTTATATCCAATTTATTATTATCATCCTGTTATTATCCGATTTATTATCCTGTTTTATTATAGAAGACATTAGAAATACATTCCACCGTCTTTCAACCGTTTTCTATATAGAATTGACTTTGGCGCTCTCCTATTCGCCAATTTTTCATCGTCGTAATTCTTCAAATAAATGATTTCTGGTACTCATATGGGAAACTTGCCTTTTCCGAAATTTTACTACGCAGTTCCTATTTATATTATGATATATCTTGTGATAACATTATATCTCATCTAAAATCTCTTTTAAAAATAGGTAGTATACCTTTGAATAAAATTATAATTTTCTATCAAATGCTTTTTCCAGCAAATAAAAGTAAATCAAACGCTGTGTTACGTAAAATTATTCCCAGATGATTTTATTATTACTTTTTAATTTTTTCATGTAAAGAATAATGAGTTTTTAAATTAACGATCTATTTCAATTTAGTAAATTGAACTAGAATATATATAGAGAGAAGAGAAACTTACGTGTATATATTATTAACTTTAGATAAAATTATCAGAGAAAAGTCCTTTCTTATTATAATTGATTTATATTCAAAACGAAAACATATTTAATATGATTATTTTCTAATCAATCCTTATATTAGTAATATTTCAATATCGTCATTTTGTTATTTTATTATAGAAAGATTGATATATCTAGTTAAAAACTTATATAGAGAGAAGACTTATAAACGAAAATTACAACTGTAGAAGAATGTGTGATTATGATATTGCTTTGGATGTTCATTGTAACTCTGTATGCTAAATGAAAATTTGTAAAGAACATGTATTACCTATAATCTATTTTTTTTATATTTAGAACACAAATATTACTCGTATAAATTGATAATATAAAAACATTCAGTAAGAGTTAACATTAATTATAACTTTAAATAAATAACATTTTATGGTACTAAATACATCAGGAATATTTTTGTTAAAAATTCTCTTCATAGTTTACGATCCTGCAAAAACTGATTTCTTTTCAATACAAAATGAATACATATATATATATATATTCATTTTGTATTGTATTCAATATATATATATATATATATATATATATTTAAAAATATATGTAAACAAATATTTTATATGTAATTTAAATTTTAATATAGAAGACATTTCTTTTCGTTAAGTTTTAAAATAATATCATTATTTATCATTCCTCATTTTTGGATCTTCTTAATCATAGTGTAATTGAAAACAGATACTAAATAAAAAGCAAAAAAGTTTTGTAAATGTAATGCAAACTGTGATTGAATTGTTATAGTTTGGAAATTAATTTACCATAGTGAAAGTTCAACTAAGGAAGTTAATTCTAGAAAATAAATTATTTTTAATTATTTCTTATTTTTTAAAAGTTAAAATTTTAATTACAAAATTTAGGCAGTGATAAAAAAAGTTTTTGAGAATTATTTTTAATTAAAAATATGTATATTTTAAAAAAAGTTTATGTATCTTGAGCTAAAAGCCATTTTGGTGTCATAAAAACTATTGACATTTGAAGAAGTAGAGTATTTTTAAATTTCAAAATGCAATATCTTAACTCATTTCACTTGTGAATAATTCATTTCTGTAAATTATATATGTATGTTATGAAGTGAAAATATTTGATTGTGAAGTTTTAGTTGCTGAGCTGATTCCAGATAAATATGTTGAGAACAACATAAAAATAATTCGAAAATTTAATGCTTCGTAACTTGTGATTAAAGTTTAAAATCTTAGTGAAACATCGAATTAAGGTACAATGGATTTAAAATGCAGAAAATATCAGAAATAATGAAACGGCATTTAATATTCAGTAAATTTTAAATATATATTGTAAACTCAAAAATTTGCAGTTGGAATACATTGTGTGTGTCATTGGCCTTATATACTCCAAAGAAAGTTATATATTGAGAACAATATAAAAATCCTAAAATTAATGCATCATAACTTGCGAATTTATTCAAAATGATTATAATAATCATATAATAACTAATACATTTAAAAATTTGATCGTGAATATTTAGAATGAGCCTTTCATATATTGCAAACAATGGGTACCAAAGGAACTTGTAGGCGAACATATTGTAATCAGGGACTACATTGTAGCATTGATTCGAAATTTTACTTATTTAGTTCAATTGAAAGAACTACAATTAAAATAAAATAAAAATAAATATATTTTAAAATAGAATATATGTTGAATTGTTCAATATGGCTCTCGGAATGTGACGACTTGGAGGCTAATCTTTTGAACAGGAAATCGGAAAGTAACTATTGGGTATAGATACCAGAACAAACAAAATAATCAGGATAGCATAGAAGAATGGTTTATGTTTCAACAGGATAACAATCCCAAACATACGATGCTAGTTTAATATCTGACGCCAACCACAAAAACATTAGAAATATTTAGCTTATAATATAATTTATAATGTAGTGAATGTCAAATATGGTTTTCTTTGATTATTCGTGTCATTCTCTTTATTGATAAATCCTACTCTCTTGAATAAAGTTTGATTTTTTTTTTTCATTTTATGACAGTGAAAAGTACTTCGATCGCTAAAATTGTTAATTTACAAATTTCGAAAAATTTAAAAATTAACTTTCAACTCATATGTTTTACTGAAAAATTACTTTTTGTGCAGCTTAGTCTTAAAAATGTTTGACCACGGATTTCTAAATCATTCTTATTTTTCACCTAAATTCTCAAATTTTAATTTTTTTAAAATAAAAGTTAAAAAAAAAACATTGAGAAACTATAAACTAATATACCTTTCATATTGGAATTATTGATCATTCTGAGTACTTTTCTTGTAGATTAATTATTTTTTTTCCTCGAATCGTAATTAAAATTTTATCAAATATTTTTTGCCATATTAAATAAATTCATCTATTTAGAATATCGAGCTTTTTAATATTGTTTTTATATTAGAATGTATTTAAAATTAGAATTATTCAATTATAACATCTCCACATAGACCAAGCAAACATACGTTGTTTGAAATTAAAGAATATGCATAAGTTTGAAAACTTGAATAAGTTTGAAAGCAGAATTTGATTAGCCAATTTTCGAATTTTATCTGCTAATAATGAAAAATATGTTTTTGAAGTTTTATATTTGCTGATGAAAGTCAACGCAATAAATTTCAGCTGGTAGTTGTGTAATGGTTTCGATGAAATTGAAAAAGAATTTTTTAAAATTAATTTTTCTTATTCTATTCATTAAACATGACGAGGAAGGAGTTACATGGATGCATATGATCAGCTGGAATAAGTAAGTTCGAATTTATTGATGGCACCACAAATCTGTAACACAAATTGGCATTTTAAACTAAATTGAAAATAATATTACGAAATCTGGGTCTACAGAAATTCTATCAAAATAAAAATCCTAAACCTAGTGGGTCGAATGTTCGATTGAAGTTGCTTTGCAATTTTCAAGTCATTAAAAAATGCTTACTCAGATTTAAATCCGATAAAACATATTTGACTAGAATTTAAAAGTAGAATTCAGATATATAAACTTTCCTCAAATCAGCAGCTAAAATCTGTAATGTATGAAATTTGAAGAGGGGCATGTATTGAAACAATTTTGAGTCTATACCATGATTTTTAAAAATATTCATAAAACATGTGATATTGAATCAAGTACTAAAAATGTTTAACAAGCAGCTAAAAGATCTTTAGCGATCTTAATTGTTCACAAATTTTGTGAGCACTCATTCATTATATATTTACATTTTATTTATAGGCACAATATACATATAATGAAAAGAATTTGGAAATAAAATAAAAAAAAATCGAGTTTATATGATTTATATGAAAGGCAAGAGGAAAAAAAAAAAAATAACTTAAAAAAAAACAAAAGTAAAATTTAAATCTCCTCATCTGGTATAATAATTATAGTTAAAACGATTATATAATTTAAGCAAAAATATACTCTGAAATTAAAATAATTAATGAAAATAAATAATTTAAATAATTAATTTTATTTATTCAAATGTACATAATATTTTCTTCTATTCAAAATTCATAATTTTGCATTAAAGTGAAAATATGTTATTAAGTAATTGGGTGATTGATTCCTTCATTCTATTACTAAACTGATTTCTATATGATTTCAGAAACATGGATCAAACGTTGTTGAAAGCAGGCGGTATTTGAAATATTTGAATTTGAACTGCTTTAATTTTAATTTATCACTAGTCTTCTGCCAAAAATTATGCTTTTATTTTTTTAATTAAGAATTCCAAATAATTCTTAAATTTCTTTTTTTATTATTCCATGTCAAATAAAGAAAAGTATTGGATCCATAGCAAAAAAAGAAAAGGCTTCTCTGTGTGATAATTTTTGAGTAATAAACAGATAATTTGCAACTTCTAAACATTTTTCATTTTACCATAGTTCTCTATATACGTGTAATATTGCAAAAAAAAAAAAAAGTTTTAAATATTTGTGCGAATAAAAAAAAATAGCTATAATAAATAATAATAAAAGCGATTTTTTGAAAAATTATTTAATCCATTTTACTTTTCCTAAATCGTTTGCAAACGATTTTACTTATATTACTAGTTTTTATTATTAAAAGTTTTCGTTTGCAAACGATTTTACTTATATTACTAGTTTTTATTATTAAAAGTTTTCTATGCATTCGAAAAATCTTAAGATATTTTTATAAAAACTTCTAAAATATATTTTGTATAATACAAAACAATTTACAAAAAAAAAAAAAAAAAAAAAAAAAAAAAAAAAAAATCAGTAATTTTATTCTGATATCTTTTTAATTTAGTTACGAAACAAAATAACTCTTAGCTGAAACAAGAAGAACTTCATTCTATTTTCTTTTTAAACCGACTGAGTGGCAACGTTTTTAATTTCGTTTAAAAAAAAGAATTATAGCTTTTATTTTAAATGTTCTTTTCTGAGTGAACTGCTTTTTCATTTTCTGCCATGTTTGTAATCCAAGGATCAAGAAGATGAGTAAAGTAAAAACATTTTTTAAATGTATTTATTTTCTTTAAACATTTTAAAATAGAGTTTAATGGTTATCCTTTAAAAATATGATTTGATAATTATTCATAATAATATTTACTTTTTTTTGCTTGTGAACTGTGATTGCTGTCTTATTTGATTTGTTTAAAAAAATAACTTTAAGAAGTTTTTATCATTCAAAAGTTTAATTATAAAGGCTTTCAATGCTTGAAGTTACAGTCTTTTAAATAAACTATTTTTTTGAAATCAGCATTAATATGTTTTTTAACTTCAATAATGACTTCATATAGGTTAAATTCATTCTTGTAGGTTATAAAGTGTTAAAAATTTTTTTGAATTATTTTATGTATTATTATTTTGTTTCTCAGATCTTAATGAACAAAGAATTTTCACAATAATGTTTTTTCTTTTAGATAGCTTTTACAAACTATTTTTTTTTCATGGATTAACATAGAGTCGGTGCTATATTCATATAAAATCGGTTTTTTATATTTAAATATGGCCAGAGTAAGAAAAAAAAGTTAGAAAGAGAATTTTAATGTGAAAATTGCTTAAACTAAGTGAAGTAATTAGGATCATTTTTTGTGTAGAAATCACCAATACGTATTATAGAATGTCGTATGTATATATATATACATATATATATAATATATAAACCCCCTTCTGTTGTATTTATTCATATGCCAGTTTTGGCCTAGCCCGGTGGTTGAAAATCAGAAATAATATATTACTTTCTTATTTAAAAAAGTTATATTGAATAGAATATCAATATTATAAAATTGTACAGTTGTAACTAGTATTTGAAAATTGTAAAAATATAAAATGTGGTGGAATAACTATGAAGGATTATTTAAAATTAAAGCACTGGTTAATATTTTTTATATTTAGCATTATCTTAAAAAATATATGTTGCATATACTGATAAAAAAAATGAAATATATATGAAATTTTACAAATGTCTAAAACTGCAGCACATTCTGTACATTTTTTGTTTTGTTTAATTTTCAGAAATAATAGAAGAGAATAATTTAATTCACTAGATTTCGCCACACTAATTATTGCGTTAAAAATTCTTAAATTAATATAAATCAAAAATGGACAGAAAGTTCATTTTGCATTAAGAAACGGTAATAAACTGTAAATTAGAATTGTCTTCTGAGAGACAATAAAAAGATAACTTCCAAACCTTTTTTTTTTTTATAAAACTCATAAGAAATGTGAAAAAATTCTGCAAGATCGTAAATTTTTTTTTTAAGTTAACTGATCGAAAATATTTCACAAACAAGATAGAATCTTTTTGTGAAAAATTTAGTGCACGTAGAATTGATCTAAAATGAATTTTTAAAACTTGGCAACGACTTATGATTCCTTCTACTTAAATGTCATTTTTATAATTGTTAGTATTTATTAATGCAAATATTTTTATTTTTCATTTCCTTTTTTGTGTAATTATTTTTAAGCAAACAATTTACCTTAAATCCTATTAAATTTTTAAAAATATTTTTTATAAACAAAGAAATAAGAACTGCTTTTATTGAAAGCACTTTTTCTAATATGAGAAATGACATAAATATTAACAAAATGTCCACTTTACATGTATATTACATTTTACTTTTCATTGTAATTTTTTTTTTTTCTCCATAAAAGTAATTTACTATTTCAATTGTAAAATATATATATATATATATATTTATTTATTTTGAATATTAATTGGTAGTAAAAAAATTAAGAGACGGAAATTTTAAAATAAGAAGGGTTCTTGTTCATAGTTAAAAGCGTGTGTTAATGAAAAAATTTTTAATTTTGTACTTTGCATATAGTTAAGTTTCTTAACTACAGCAAACATTTTTTAACTGAATAAACCAATTCTAGATCTTTTTTTCAAAATTTTAAGTACTTTTTTAGATTTAAATTCATTTTTTAATTTTTTATTACGGCATATATAATTATAGCTTATATTATTTTGTGTTGCATTTACCATCTAAAATCATATGAAAGCCTGCCTATTCTTTATCGAATTTCTTTTTATTTTAAGAGTCACAATAAAATATATTTCTAATCTTTAAAAACTATAATATAAACAACTTTTAAACAAATAATACTAACAAAATATATATAATATATTAATTGAAGTTATTTAAAAAGTCTTAAAAATCAAAATAATGATACTTTATTAAAAATATTGCAATATAACTTACACTTTCATTTAATTATTTTTATGCATAAAAAATATCTTTATAAACTTTCAATTTATTCTATGAAGAATAATTTTTTGAGTTCCCATTTTAAGAAAATATATTTTGATTTTTTTTAAAGTATTAAAAAATAATCATGATGAGTCAAGTAAACGCATATTGTCAAAATGTAATATTTTGTAAGAAATTAGTCTTTTGATAATTTTCAGAAAATTATAGAAAACTAAGTATGAAAAAGTTATACAAGTAAAAATTATTAAGGGTTTTTTTGTTTAAAAGAATATATAGTAGTTAAAATAGTTTATAAGCATTAGTTAATAGTTTAAAAATAAAAATAGTTTAAAAGAATTTAATTTTATTTTTAATAGATTTCTAAAAATATATATGGAATTTTTTAATATTTTAATTTGAATGTATCTTTTTAAAGTAGCTTTTAGTGCAGGTGGGCTCAGTTCGAACTGCTGACTGCATCCATAGCTATCACTAATTTCAGAATGTGGAAACCTGTTGTAGATTTTGATAGCTTATGTGTCCGTTTCTGTATCGGCAGTCAAGCTGCCTGGTAAACGTTTTTCGGATTTCTTTCTATACATCACACAAATGAGGAACATTTACCCTAAAAAGTTCTCCTTGAGGGCAATGTCATCACTCCCATCATCCATTGGTGTGCATTTCGTGGTATACCTAGGTTGACACGAGACCTACCGAAGTATAGAAAAAAATCTGGCTTTTTGCTGTGATAGTGAATGAAAAACCCCGGAATTTTCTAGTTTTAGTGAAATACAATATGTGTTCCATATAACAAAATAATAAATTGCAAAAAGTTACAATAAAAAGGTAAGATTTTGTATTCATAAAGGAAAAAATATCACTGAATTTATTGTTGTACAAAATTACAAGAAAATCAACACTGTGTGATACTTCTTAAGAATTCTTTTATGTTATAGAATTTTCCTTGTGCATAGCAGAAGTAGCTTTGAAATTATTTCATGTTTCTACTTTTCTATATTTTTTTGATAAAAAATAGTCTGAAACTTTGTGACGTTTATACAACTAAAATATTTAAAAAAAGTTTCATTTACGATAACTAAATATTCAGATAATATAGAATTTTACCCTATTATTGTTATATAACGTAATGTGCATTTATATTATACTTGATACATTATTTTTAAAGAATACATTATTTTTAAATAATATTCTTTGATATAATTTCTGTGCTGGAAAAAATGAAGTAATCACCATTACGTGGTATAAACTCTAAATAGTTTTATTTGAAGGGTTTTAAATATAAGCATTAAAAATAAGGATTTACTGTAAGTAAAAGAAAATTCTGTGTAACAAAAAACTGCTTTATTGGCTCAATATTTATAATTTAGAAAACAAGGGTTTCATGAAATTTTACTATTATAATGTAAGCCGGAAATTAAAAATATAAATTCTAATGAAAGCAATAATTCGCATAATTTTAATTTTTCCTCCTTATGTAAAAGTTAAGCAATTGCAATTTAGATATTTCTTTTTTTCAAATATTTTAAAATGGGAAAATATTTTTATTTTTATTTTTTAAAGAAATATAAACAGTGCTGCTTTTTCTTCTTTTTTGTTTTTTAATGTTTTATGTTTCTATTCGAAAATTATCGGTATTTATATACACATTTTGTATTTCATTCTCCAAAGCAAATATACCGTTTTTTATAAAATACGTTTACTTTGCAAATTCATCTATTTGTTTGTTTGTTGTTTTTTTTAGCTTCTTAAGGTACCAAATCTCAAATGTTTATTGTTGTTCTTTTTTTTTTCCAATACAGTTTTCTTTCCATTATATGAAGTATGGTTTTCTTTTCTATTTCGAAAGGGGATTTTTAAAAGCATCCTATACAGAACTGCTTCAATAAACATATAAACTCACAAATCCTTCAAATTTGTATTTTTATTTTTAAAAGGATTTGTAAATATTACCCAAAAATTTTGTCATCATGTTGTTCTTATTTTCTGCCACGATCCCTTTTTTTTTCTTTTTCGATATACCTATTCTCGGAAAACCGCGACCGAAATAATATCGATGATTGATCCTCATTTCGAAGAGGCATGTTCACCTCGCAAACTTGATCTTCCATGTTCATATAAAAGGGGGACTCAACCAAAGTCCGAAGCAACGTTTTAACGAAATTGAGTCTTCACTTGGCTCTCCCGTATCGCCTCATGTATACATAGATTTTTTTTTTCTTTCTTCTTCTTTATTTCTCCAGTAAAATAATAGCAAAATGCGAATCCGTTACCCAGCCATGTGAAGTGTGTAGAAGAAGATATAACCTCGTGCGAAGAAAGCGCACTTCGGCATTAAGGCCTGCTTTCCTTCTTCCTGATTCCCTCATTGGAGGAAGGGGCGTTGGGACTGGTTTTTATCATCATAAGGAGCCTAATGGAAAGCACATCTCTATCTTTGGTCCCAAAGAAGTGGCTTCGAATTTTGGGGGCTTTTTCCGGCAACATTGGGGAGATTTGGAGTCCACCTTTCAAAATGTCCAATGTACTTAAGCAAAGGGAGGATTCCTATTTTCTGAGCAATTCTCTCTCTCCTCCCCCTTTTTCCAACTATATCTACGTACATTACTTTGGGTCCCTCCCTACATCAACTTCTAGAATTCTCTTGTTCTTTTTTTTTTTTTTTTTTTTTTTTTTTTTTTTCATTCTCACTTCCCGAGTCCATATATATTGGGGCTTATATTTTTATTTATTTTTGTATTTTATTGAAGTTCTTCATAATATAATATATATATATACTTAGGCTTTTTTGCGAATTAAGTTCTTTTTAATTATCACATTTCTTATTTTTAAAGTAATACTTTTATTACAAGAAATAATAAATAACTTTTGTAAATGCTCCATCTTATTAGGATGTTTCACATAAAAAATTTAATACACATGCTTTTAATATTATCATTAAACTATGCTGTCAAATATCCATGATTTTAAATGTAATACAGAATAAATCAAACTTGTGTATGTATTCATACTGCAAAATACTTAAAGTTTCACTTAAGATTAATAATACTATTTGAATAAATCACTTGAATTGTATTTACATTTGAAACTGTTCTTCATATGAAGGAATATTCATAAATATGGTAAATTTTTTAATTACGTATTTAATTTATTTTTATAACAAGAGGTACCGGGACTAATCCCATGGTACTCCAATAACCTATGCAACTCTGCACTTTGCAGGTAATTTTTAAATTTTCAATTAAAATATGTATAAATTCAATCTTTTATTTCTCTAAGTAGTTTATTTTGGTATTGATACAAAAGTACTTTGTTGTAAAGCATTAGTATTGCTATAAAGTAGTGATATTTTAAAAATATAATTCAATTATTATTATTATCATTTTTATTTATTTATTTATTTTTTATAATTTTTAACCACACACCAGATAAAAATAATAACTAAAATAAAAATTTTAAATCTCTAAGTGATATGTTGTTTTTAAGTTTTAAGGAAAACAGATAGAGACATTCACACATATATACACAAACATCTTCCTATACAATATGCAGATATAATATTCTTCAGCATAATTTCTGTTATCTGATTTCTTTTACTCTGTATACGTAATCGAATTGCGATTTTTTTTTTTTTTTTTTTATTTAAAGATACAGGAAACAATTGTGCACTGCTGTTTAATTTAGTTACTTATGATATCTTTCAACAAATATTTTCATTGTTGATTGTTATATTTTAAAATTACGGAGGAAAGTGTCCTTGCCTTTATAATGTTGTATAATTTGGTACATTTTATAAGAGAATTCGTTTAAACTCTATTTTTGGTTTTGATGTTTTAGCAGCTTTCATTTAATTATTTTTTTACTGTTGTTTGTATGATTTAGAAGCTTGTTTTCTTGAGAGAGAAAAAAATGATTTTTCCAGAAAGAAATAAAGCTAATATCAAACGAATATGTATTTTCTCGAGGCATAAAACGCTCAATGAAATATAAGATGCCCTTATACGTCTTAACAAGATGATTTGTTTTTCTGTTTCATTCACCAACTGATTTGTTTTTTTTTTATGGTTGATTGTTGAAACAGCTGGGGCAATCCAAGCAATAAAGTGAAAATACTTACTTTCCTGGTCTCTTTAATAGCCTGTTTTTGTTGAGCAATGCAAAAATGTATTTTTCGTATACTTTTGACGTATTTACTATAGTTTATTCTGTGTTGGAGCATATATTTTGTAACGATTTAATGTGTTCTATATTTGAACATATTAAAAACTTAATGTGTTCAACATTTATTGAATATCATATATTCAATATTTTAATGGTATTTCTGTGAAGTAATATTTTTATAGCTCATATTTTATAAATATATTTGTGAAAAGTAAATTTGTATTTCTCCAAATTATTTATAAGCATTTAAATTTATTTGTATAGTTGCCCAGCTGATATTTTTTTATGAAATGTCAATTTGTATTGAAAATTAGAATCTGTCTTGAAAATTTAAGTGGTTAAAAGTACTTTTGACCAAAAACTTCATTGAAATTATTTATTCAGCAAATTAATTTCCATTCGGAAGTTATATGTACATCAAAAAAAAAAATTTTTATCACATAAAATTTATAATAAACAGGATAAAATGTTTTGTTGGAAGCCTGTACTAAAACTACAAGTAAATAATCTATCTGTGGCATTCAATATTTTATTTTGCTGAAAACTTTTAATTTCATTTACTATGAAATATAGAATATAAAACAAACAAGTTTCATTTCCATATTTATTATTTTTTAGATTTGCCTAACGGTAGGCGTCATTTCAATGATGCATGGAGATTCAATCTTTTAATACAAAGACTTTTACAATATAAAAGAAGCGTTCTGTCATACTTCTACGTAGAAACCATTCCAAAATCATAAAACAATCTAAAAATCATAGCATGTTTTTTTTCCCTCCTCATCTATTTACAATCCGACGTGACTAACTACTTTATAAATCAAGGTCTTTAAAAGTTAATACTTAATTAAAAACTATTTCATAGTTAAAAGCGTGATTATAACTGAATGCAAATATTAAAAAAAAAATGACACTTTTATTTTTAATACAAAATTAATTTATTAAAAGAAATTACATTGGCTTAACTATTATTACACACCTAACTTCTCCTGTCAGATAGTAAATGGAAAAAACCTGGAAAATATTTCTCATATACGCAACCCAGCTGGACAGCAAATGGAACTCTCTTTCTTCGTTCGAAGAGGAAGGGGTGTGGATGTAACATCTCGCATTAATGCGTCGCCTGGTATTGAGGATGGGTCAAAACGATAGAACGCCCTCCTGGTCGTAATGTCCACGTGTGATCAACGATGGGATTGGCGACAGATGCCGCTCCTGACCATTCCATTCCAGGACTTCGCGTGTGGCACGATAGATTTCTTATCGGCATTCACTATATCCTCTCACCTCTTTTTATCTCACCCTCTTTTTGCCAGAAGTTTTGTTTCCCTTTACATCTAATGAATGATTTTGCTTCTTATGTGAACCGGACAACTGGTGTCTTCGCCAAAAAGGACAAAACAATTTTTATACACTTTGTTTTGCCTCAATGATTTAAATTTTGGCTAAAACGTGAACTTTATCAGATTGTAAAAGAATGGTCCTGCAGTAGATTAAATAAGTTTTTTTTATGATTATGAAATTTATATATATAATTTGCATAATTTTAGGATTATTTAGCAAGAGTCGTATAGTTTTTTTTAATTCCCTGTGTTGTTTTTCCAGACTTGTATAGTTGATTATTAATAATAGTACAATTTATTTACGAAGAATCGTGCATAGCATTTATGCTTGCATTTAGTATGTTTTTGGATATATATGCAACAATAAACAATGAAAGAGGAAATTTAAGTGTCATAAAAGGCTTATGTGAATTCATTTTTAGAATGAAAAAAAGGAATGAATGACATAAAATTGGCACACATTTTATATCTTTGAAATGAGTGTTTCAGACATATTTAAATCAAACCAACTAAGAATATGAACATGCGGTGTTATGTGGTGTGAACATGATGTGTTAGGTGGTGTGAACATGGTGTGTTAAGTGGTGTAAACATGGTGTGTTTCCAACATATGGTGTTTTAAGCAGTTTTTTTTTTCCGAATATTTATCATTTAATGTCTATTAGATTTACTAAATTAATGAAAGCAATTAATAATTTTGAGCGCTGTTTTTGTATATTAATCTTTTTTAAAAATAACTGAAAAATTTTAATTGAATGCTCTAGTATTATCAGATCTTTTTTTTTTCGAGTTGGTTCACCTTCAGATTTTAGCATTGAGTATCTTTGCATATGAAAATTTTCGAAAAGCGAGCAAACAGCTTATCGGGAATGAAAAATCGAGCGAAGTGGGCAGTCAGTGATAATGATAATATCCTCCGACGTGGGTGAAATTCATAACTATAATGGCTCGTTGGTGTATCATTCAAAGTAAATAGATATATATATGAAGAAAAAAATATTGCTAATGTTCCCCAAAACTATTCGGTTTATTTAGTTTGGAGAGTTTTTGGGCATCGGAATCACGTTTGCCGCATCGCGTAACTGGGTGTTGGGCCTCGCGATTAACGCGTCGGCCCGTTAATGGCCCATCGAAATGTCGTCGCCAATGCCATAAATGAATGCTCGCCGTGATTACCGACGCTATTAGAGCTCGCCCGACAAAATATTAATGGCCGATTTAGCTTCTGCCGTTAGCTTCGGCCGCTGGGGCTGCTGAAGTTAAGGCAAAAATAATGATTCCATTTTTTTCTTCCTCCCTGTCCCTGCTTCAGAAAATTCAACCATTAAGACTTCCCACTTTTTTTTTTTTTTTTTTATTCTGAATTCTTCTTTCGCTTTTAGTAGCATTACGTGATGTTGATTCTGGAGAATTCTAATCTCTCTCTCTGCTTGCGCTTCATTTTCCAGAGCTTGAATGTTCTATATTCGGAAGTGCGCTTCTTCTTTTCTTTTTTTTTTTAAAGGTACCGTATCCGTAAGAGGCGCTTGTGTTCTACATTGGCATTGTGTTACCGAAATTGATTAAAAATTTCTCGACTCAGGTCTAGACAATTTATTTTAGTTTTATTCTTTTTGTTAAATAAGATATTTTTTATTATTATTATTATTTTAATTTTCTTGGTAGTTTTATTTTTCTGAGCTCACCGAATTATTTGGGGCCTGATGGCCGATTGGCTAACGCTCGGCACCACAGGTTTCGGGTTAGAGTCACGGTGGTGCCATGGATGTGTGTAGTGGTACGGAATCTTTTTTTAAACCGTAGGTCCCTGTCTGTTTAGCCCTCGTGTGCACAAGATGACCGTAGAGCGACAAAACCAAATCATCGAGTTATTTAATAAAAAGATTTGTAAGTTTTCTTTTTAATAATAATGTTAATTTTTACTATGTTGGTTTCGGCTTGAAGAAATTTGTGTCACTTGCGTTAATTTATTTTGATTAATAACCAGTAGTTTGCTTTTTACTCATGGAATTATAAATTTTTTTTTTTTTTTTTTCCCCCGCTCTACGGTCATTTATACACACGAGGGCTAATTAAACCGAGACTTACAGTTTAAAGTGGATTCTGGACCACTCACAAACATGCATGCCATCACCAGAAATCGAACCTGAAGCCTGTGGTACCAAAGGCCAGAACGCTAGCCAAATGCCCATCAAGCCTCTGTTTTCTGCGGAGTAGGTCCATGGCTTTTTGGACGTCCTTCATTGTTTCTTATTGATTTTTTTTTTTTTTTTAGATTCTTTCACGGTTAAGAAGTATTTAATTATAAAATTATTATTGGTTTTTTTTTTAAATTTTGTTCACAAGCTAATAATTAAATAATGAAAAATTTATTATCTTTTCTATTTTGATTAATTTTAAATACTTTTGTGGGTAACCTGTATATAGGCCCAACTGATTTATATATATATATATGAGAGAGAGAGAGAGAAATTGAACAAAAAATTGCATGAAATTGCATGCCAACGAAATTGAAATTTCGTTGGCATGCGTAATTTTATAAATTCTAAAGATGGAATCTATCATTATCATCTAACAACGAATCTAAAAATTGTTTATTTTCGAGTGGAGATTCTCACTTAATTTATTCACTTCACTAGGTTAATGAAAACGAATTTGTTATTTTTTGCTTTTAAAAAGTATGTGTCTCGTTTAAATCGTAAGAAACTTTATGGCAATGTATGTTTTACATGAATTTTTAACTGTGCAAATCACCTTTGTAAAAGTTTATTTTACGTAGCATAGTTGTCAAATTTTTAGTGGTTATGACTACTGATACATATCACTAAATCAAAAATATTTTTAGTATTATTCAGTGATCAGAAACTGATACAGTAATGTTTTTAAATTTTCATTGCATAAATATCCACACTAAGTACCTAATTCATTGGTAATAATATTTATGCACTTTATTGATTCTTTCATTGTGTAAGTCGGATCAATAGCCTAATATACGAATCATCAGATTAGTTTTTTAAATATTTGGTTTCATTATTATAAAATCAAATAAATATATGAAATTATTATTGATTATTAAAAATTCTAATGATTAATATTATTGAAAATGCATTATCAAATCTCAATACTTTCACCTTTAAATGTATTTTATAAAAACATTAATTATATTTAAAATAAAGAAATCTTTGTAAGGTATTTTAGAATATTTATATGAAAATGTTGCCTTTCCATCTTGTAATTTATTGAAGATTCTTCTTATCTTTTTTCGCACTGCGTCAAATGATTTTTTTTTCATCAGAAATTGATTTGCATTTAAGAAATCAATAATTAATAAGTTTCATTATTTTATCATTGTCTTTTTGCAAAACTTCTAAATAGTGTCACGCATTCTTCTTAGCATTAACCCATTGATCTAAAAGCTTGTTGACCACATTACAATGGAGCTACTACTTCATTGGGCCAATGTTAGTCCTTGATGCTACCGCACTATGAAATGAAGATACCCGGAAACACCATTTGGGATGTTTTTCCTTTATTCATACATAAAGGAGAGACTTGCCGGCCTAATGATTTATTGTGATCTCTGCCTTAAACACAGTTCGATCTTGTCGTGTTTGTTCACACACACACGACAAGTTTAGAACTGAGCACTCCTAGACTAAGCAATAGTTATAATGTTTTTGTTTATTTTCTCACCGTCACAAATGCATTTTAGGGTGTTTTTTTTTTTTTTTTTTTTTTTTTAATGCGCATATAATTCATCTTATTTCCTTAAAAATCTATTGAGTAAACAATTCTTAATGATTAATGTCACGAATTTAGGCGACTGTTTGAAAAATTTCGTTACAATCAGATGCATTTGTTGTTAAGTTAATGTTACCATTTCTGATTTACATTATTAAAATCTGAAAATACTTGTATGCATTATAAAGATTCGTGACGACAAAGACGCTCTAGAGCAATGTCAAATTACAAAAAATGGCCTATTTTAACCCATTCACAATAAAGATTTTATATTAAGATAGTCAATAATGATTTTTTTTTTTTTTCCACGCAACGAAAAATTTTCAATTTTGTAATTAGGTACCATCAAAATTTACTTATAAAATTTAAATTTTATCTTCTAACAGAGTTGCTGATATATACATTAATTTATGTAATTTACTTACTTTGTACTTATTTAAGACATTAATTTTTAATTTCTACAATTTGAAAAAAAAAAAATCTTTATCTTTGGATTGATAACAAGTATAAAACTTACTACAAAAACGCAAAAAGTCTATTTTCAGATTATATTTCCTACAAAATAATTATTTTAACTTCATTTCATTAATGCTTTTTCTGAAAATCGTATCATACACAGAATTTTATGGATTTCCATAGATTGCAAAATTTCTTCTGCTTAATCTTCAAAAATACATATCATACACAAAAAAAGTAAACAACAAAGTAAACTTTCAAATATTATAATTTATCGATTTTTAATTCGTTGGATTTCTTTCAGGTTATTTTGGCCGCATACAATCCTTAGAAATTCATTTTAAAATTACAACTCGTCGAGTTACTGTACAGCTATTTTTAAAAATACATCTTGAGTAAATTTCAGTTACTGATATTTTGGGATCTAGAAGTAATTGGAATAGAAAAATCTAGTTTGCATTTGAAAAAACCCTTATTTAAATTAATATTTTTTTAAGAATCTTTGAATGCTTATTGATATTTTAAGGCCATCAATTAATTTAGGTTTGAAAGTGCGAATAAAGAGATTAAGTCCATTTTGCAATATGATGAATGGTTTTGATATTATTATTATTATTGGAATTATTTATTATTATTCGACTTTTTATTTCATCGGACTCAAAACTTGGTTATTCTAATGCATCTGGCAATACAGAGACAGTTAATCTTTATGCCATGCCATAAGCAAGGGTTAAGGCATAAAGATTGCTGGGTTGCATAAAGGTTGCTGTTACTCATTTAGCACTATCCAGGGGGGTACGTGTAGCTTGTAGATATGCTACGGACGCGACTAACATTACCTCCCACAACGTTCAATGATCCTATTAGACCGGGACCTACGGTTTAAAATGGTTTCCGAACCACTGAAAACATCCAGGGCACCGCCGGGACTCAAACCCGAAACCTGTGGTACCAATCGCCATCATCTAAATAAAGGGGCCATTAGGCCCCTTATTTATTATTATTTGACTTCTTATTTCATCGGATTCCAAACTATTTATGACAAATTACAAAATATATTTTAAAAAATAAATAAAAATTAGTTTCAGTAAATTTGTAATATTTATTTAAATTTTTACATAAAATTCATTTGAAAGAAGGAAATTAATAATTTCATGGATGTAATTTACTAAACCAATTGTGAATAAATGCACAAATCTTTTTTGTGGCTTTTTACAAATTCACAGAACTGTGTTAGTCATGGTAATAGCATAGCATACCATCAGTTAATGCGTGGCAAATCAAGTACCGTTTTATTAATCAATCTAAAAGAATATCCTCTCGAGATCGAGATCTGTTAATCCATCCAGTTTCATAACAGGGGAAGAAGCTTCCGGAAATAGCTGACGGCGCGAATCCAGGATCTGTGGTTCTCTTTTACGCGCTCTCATAAAAGGACAGAAATTAATCAGCCGCGGAAATAGATAAAAGGAAAAAGCTTTCTTTTCTTCGCTCGCTTCCCTTTTCGTAGTTAGTGGATTGTCGGAAGAAACAATGCCATCAAATGGCGAAGGCAGTACCGGAAGGGTTGAGCGGGTCTCGTGACCAAAAGCACGTGTTTCTTCTCTCTCTCTCTTTTCGCTCATTCGTTCGCTCTTCTTTTGTTGCTGATTACGAGACGGTCCGTTAATTGACTCCCCCTCTCCCCTGCTGCACGCCCCCTCACACTCTTTTCTTTTGGGTGGCTCCAGACACAACATACTGTGGTGATGTTGTTGTTTGTCTGTCCAACGGTCAGTCGGTCAATGCCGCCGTCGGACATCAACCTATTGGGGTATCCTCTTTTTTTTTTTTTTATACCCTTGGTGCGAGTTGTTTTTCACGTTTCCCCCCTTTCCCCCTCGTAACTCTTGTTGCCACAATTCGAGCTGCAACCCTTTTCCCCACCTCCGATTTTGTGTTAATCCATTTATTTATTAGTAGTGTAT
Organism: Caerostris extrusa; assembly: GCA_021605095.1. NCBI lineage: Eukaryota > Metazoa > Arthropoda > Arachnida > Araneae > Araneidae > Caerostris > Caerostris extrusa. Next base: position 101,150 of record BPLR01010457.1, on the reverse strand, counting down.
CTATATATTTTTCTTCTCTGTCGTTTATTCTATTACTAATGTGCTTCGAAAGAATGGGAAAAGGACACTGGAAATATTCATTTTGTTTTCCGGAATTTAGAATTGAGGTATTTTCAGCAGGATTAAAAAAATCTATATTTTATCAATTAATTCAAAATTTTAAAATTGAATTTGTGTGTTTAATATTTAAAAAAAAAACTGTAATTTTTTAATTCGTTATTATTTTAATTATTTTTTATAAATTTGAAAATATGTTTTGTTTTTGTTCTAATGCAGCTGGCGATACAGAGACAATTAATCTTTATGCCATAAGCAAGGACTGCACCGCTATTACTAATTTAGCACTACCCAGGGGTACTTGTGTAGCTTGAAGATATGTCGCGGACGCGAGTAACACTACCCACACAACGCTCTACGATGCTATTAGACCGGGATCTGTGGTTTAAAGTGGATTTCGAACCACTACAAACATCCATGGCATCGCCGGTATTCGAACCCGAAACCTGTGGTACCGAGCGCCAGAAAATATGTTTTAAAAATCCTAATTCATGAATTTCTATCATTTTTCCTTACCATGAGCTAAAAATTCTAAGGAATATTTTAAATATAAGTATTGTTTTATTAATAATTGGCAAAGATGTATTAATTATTGAAATTTCATTAATAATTTATGTCGATGTAATTAGTCTATTAAACGTTTTCATTGTTTCATAGTTGAATAGTAGTGATAATTAAAAATTACAGTTTTAAATCAAAGTTTCAAATGAAAAATAAACAGCAATATGTCAAATTTCATCCTAAAATTTTAACGTTTTATGATATAATACAGAGATATTCTTCATTTTTCAAAAACTGGATGAAATTATTTCCCATAAATTTCATCATTACGTTAAAATTTCAAATTGTGTTCCGCGTTTTTAACTGCAGGTGTGTTCTATTATCGTTCGAATCCGAAGGAGAAGAATCCATCATCCCGAAACAACTCTTGAATTATACACTCCACTCGCTAATGAAACTCTTAACTGCCTCTCGTAATGATCTAAAAACTATTATTTTCTTTCTGCAAAACTGTTATTAAATTCGGAGGCTATTACGCAGCATGTCGGAAAAATTAGGATTTCGTTCCAGAAATTTCTTATTCACTTCCAATATTACTGTAAATAAGAAGAGGTCTGTGTAATACGTGTTCGCGTGAAAGGCAACTAATGCTTCTTGATTATCAGCTTGAATTGCCTTTCACTTCATCTGCGTTTCCCATTAGAAAAAGAGCACGTAATGTGAAAATAACTGGATAATTACTTTAGAGCACTCGCCTCCTACTATTTTCTTTTTTTTTTTTTATTATTTCTTCACTCCATTCAATATATGATTCGTTCAGTTTTTTTGCTATTGGTTCCATTTTTAGTGTTTTACACTTTAATTTGAGCAAGATTTAATTTAGCATTGCGCGTAGGATCATTATTATCTTTTTTTTTTTTTTCTGCAAATTATGTTAGACATGAAAGAAAAAAATTATAAAGCAATTAACTGATCTTCTGTTTTTTTCAGGGTTTTTTTTTTTAATTATTATTATTGATTTTGAATGTTTACCTTTTTATATTTATTTATACGTGCAATTTAAAATGCTGATTGTGTTATAAGTTGAATTAACTAAATGAATTACTTAATATCGTTAATAAATATGAAATGACAACGAATGATTTAGTAATAATGGAATATTAAACCAAATGAGTATGTTCTCCATATAATATTTTTATAAAAATATTAATTTTTTTTTTTAATTAATGAAATCGAATACTATTAAGAAGAGTTTTTATTTATAAAATAATTATACGAATTTGAAATTGAAATGAACATTGTAAGTCATACATCATTATAAGTTTACGCATTATAAATTCTTGAAAAATAGAAATATATATATCAACGTTTTATCTCTTGCAAACATAAGTATGTTTTCCATTAAAAGTTGTTGAATAAATCAAATTTTATTTTTCCAATTTATTATTGTTAATAATTTTAATGCGAATTGTAAGAATATTATTATATTGATATCATTGATTTCTCATACATCCATAAATTTTGTATTTTAATTTTACTTTCACTAATATTTATTGAAAATAATAGTATATAATTACCGTTTACCCTTAATAAATAATAGCGTTTTGTACAGAATATATACTAGAAAATGCAAATTTAGGAATGCCTTGTGAAGCAATTATTTAGAATTATTTCTGTATTTGAATGAAAACAACTTTTTTCTTCAAATTTATTTTTATGGATCATTATATTTTTTAATGATTATTGTACTAAAATTCTCAATTTATTTTTGTTAAGCATTTATTTCCATCTGCACAACATGTATCATAAGAAAAAAAAAGTTTTGACTATTTATGCTGTTAATTAAAGAAAAACATAAACGGTTTCAGTTCAACCAATGATGTCCATGTTTATGATTTCATGTAAAACTGTTTCTAGCCGGATTTGGTGTTGATAGAGAGGGGAAAAAAAGGAAAAATATTCTTATCCCATGCTAGCAATTCTTGAACTTGGGAATTATTTCCAGATTTGAATTACAACAACTTTTTCTTAAAATTTATTTTATTGATCAGTATATTTTCCAATAATTGTACTAAAATTCTAAATTTATTTATGTTAAGCATTTATTTTCATCTGCATTACATGTATCATAAGAAAAAGTTTTTACCATTTATGTTGTAAATTAAAGAGAAAAATTAACGGCTTTAGTTTAATCAATACTATCCATGTTTATGATTTCATGTAAAACCATTTCTAGCCGGATTTGGTGTTGATAGAGGGAAAAAGAAAGGAAAAATATTCTTATCCCATGCTAGCATTTCCTCGACGTCTTTTGTAAGCAGGGGGCAGACAGAGCTTGCAGATGGAGAACTCGGTGGGCAGCGTTTTCCGTCGTCCTGTCGCTCTTTGTTGCGTGGGTCTGGCCTATACTTCCGTTTCCTGTTTATTTCGCCTGGGATTTTTCCAAGGTCACCACCGAGGAGAGTTTTCACCATCCCCAAAATTTTTTTTCTTCCCTCCTTTCTTCTCTCACTTTTATTTTCCATTCCAGGTGCTCTCCCACTGTGAGAGGTAAACACGTATTTACTTTCACCGTTTCCGGAATTACTTGTTTTCTCTTCCAAGTTTATTTTGGGCCCCGCATGCAAATAGGCATTTTTCAGAAGGAAATGCTTTTTGGCTCATTCGGATGTCGCCTGCTTTTTTAAGTTAGCACTTTTTCGGGGAAGGAAAAAGTTGAACCAAACGCAATCGGCATCCTGTTGTATTCTCTCTTGCAATTCAATGTTCTTTTATACTTACGACATTTTTTACAATTCATTTCGACCTTAAACGGAAATGGAACGTCGGTCTCGAATCGAACTTGAGTGTTGTTGAATGTACGCATGCAAATTTTCCAACATTTGCCAATTCTTTCTAAATAAACAACAATTTTAAAGTTTAAAATACCAACATAATAAAGCTTACAGGGCGTTATGCTTTCTAAAAAAATGATCTAATCCTGTTTATAGAGTTATTTCGTTATTTTTCTTATTATTCTTAATTTCTTATTATTCATAATAATATTGAAAAACAATCAAAATCTGTAATCTACATAATGCAATAAATAAATAAAATAAAAGCACATAGTTTTTTATTTTATGTAATAATTATTACTCAGCACCTGCCTAGGTTAACAAATTTAAAAATTTCAGATTTTTAAAATTAAAAAAATTGAAAACTGAACAACTTTTTAAAATAGTATTCTGAAATTTTTAGCGATATATAAGTGTTTACGCTATTAGTACAGAAACACTAGTACATTTCAACAGCTACTGTTAATATTCGCTTGAGTAGTCAACATAATATGATTTACTTGATTAGAAATTGATGTGTCATAATATTTCATTGTGATTTATCGTTAAAATAAATTTTTCGACAATTAAACATTAATTATTGAATCAGATTTATTAGTAGATTGAGTAAAATTTAAAAAAAAATAATTCTTCATAATCATGTCTCTTATTTGAAACAATACAAACAGAGGTTTTAAATAATATAATTATCATTAAATTAATTGCTAAAAGTGTTTAAATATGCGAATGCTATAGGGTTTGTAAAAAGTGCCAAAATTCTCCTTGAATTAAAGTTAAAAAAATGCATTGAGATTATGCAATAATGTAAAAAGAATTTAATTTGTTATAATTAATATTTATTTTTATTTTCAGTTATACATCTTTCTGAGAAAATAAATTTATACATTCTAGACTTAGACACTTTATAATTTTTTTCTTCTAATTTTTGTATAAATATCGTTTATTAGTACTTCAAAGCATATGCTGAATTATTTGCTTTCTTGTAAAATGTTTTACTTTCTCATAAAAATTCATTTTATTAAAGTAATGCATATTAATAATATAAATTCTAGCAGTTATATTTTTAAAAAGTATGAAGCATTTTTTAAATAAAAGTAATAATTATAGTTAATAAAATAATAATTATAATTTATTTCTTCTAACTTAGTTCAAAATAGGAAATATCTAAATGTTATTAACAAGCAATAACAAAACATTTTCACGAGTAACTTAAGATATTTTGTTGTTGTACAGGCCTTTTAATGTTCAAAGTAAGTACATGTTGACATAAGAAACTCATTTTTTCCTCTAATTGATTCATAAAATGTTTGAGTTCAAAAAATCTTTATATGAATGTAATTGATTCGAGGAATGGATATATTTTCTCATTATTAATTTTTGAAAATGGTAGCTCATCATGAATATTTTACTACATTTAATTTAATTTTTCTCTAAATAAATATTATGAAGAATTAATTCGAAATAATGAAATTCACTAAAATACTAGTATATTTATTATCAATAAGTTGCCATAAAAAGTTTTAAATGAGCAAGTTTTCGTTATCTGTTATATAACGTTGTAAAATCCGCCTCTAAAAATACTTTTTTTATATTTAAGAATATTGCGCTTATGAACTCAAATGTTCTGACTTAAATGCAAAGATGTGCTTGTGGTGTGTGTCCTTTGTGCTTATTATTCGAATATTTCCTCTTATTTATTCAAATATTTCAATCTATTATATTAATTTTATTATTATATTTCGATCTATTCGATTTAAATTCTACTATTTAATTTTTATTGTGAAGGTTTGTGGCATTTTTATTCATAATAATATTGATAAACAAAAAAATCTGTACTAAAATAATCAAATTAATTCTTTTAATTTTAATATACATTGAAAATATTATGCTTTCAATAATATGAATGCACATCAGTGGTTAATTTAATGTATATTCACCAAACTGAGTGTATTAATTTATAATTTTCTTTAAAATCAATACTTGAAAAAATAATTTAGGTAGAGTTTTTACTTAATGTTAAAAGTAAATTACTCAAAAAGGAATGTATACTGTATATTTAAGTATTTGTGATTTTATATTCTATTTCTATTTGTTTTGTTAATTGTAAATGCATTACTTTTAATAGCTCATTTCCACAATTCCCTTTTTGTAAGGTTTTGAAATCTGAGGAAGAAAGAAAAATTATTGCTTAAATGAATAATTCTCGTAATTCAGATATTCAGTCGAGATTCGTGAAGAGATAAAACACATAATTTTAAAAATTTGTAAAATTACTTGGAATAAATTATTATTCCAGAAATCTTTTAGTGTTATAAATGACGCTTCTATAAATATTGAGTGAAATATGTATGTTTAAATGCATTCTTTTTCTAAAACTTTTTTTCTTCTTCTTTTTAGGTAAGAAGTTACACTATGTTATTAGAATTCTAATTTATCAAGTTCATTCCATGCCAGTCATTATTGCTTAGTTCCATTATGCTTGTTGTAGAAGTAAGTATTATTAAGTTTAATATTGGAAAATCTTCCTCTTATTCACTTGGATTACTTAATTTGTTTTATTTAGACAAACAAGGATGAGCAGTTTTAAATAAACTACATTTTTAAATTGATTTAAATTCTGGTAATTATTTGCTTTTTACTTTGTGAACAATATGATAAACTTGTTCAATTGGTGAATTTATATTAAACAAAAATCTTGTGGATTCTGAAAGGATTGTTTCCACAATAATTAATGATATATTTAGTTTTGTTTGTTTATACTTCATTTTTTAAATTAATAAAAATTCAAAGATATTAGAAGAAAAATAATCATTAAAATTTTATTTCAATTTATGTTTTATTCGTACACATATTAAAAATCATTATTTTAACTTGCATAACTCTCATTAAAAATACGGAAGAATTTTTATTTATGATATATTATGATAATCATTTGGTAATTTTTTAGGCGTTATAGAATGAATAGGTATTATTCAACATTTTTTAGACGTTTTGGATATTATTTTTCATTCACATTTTTAATATTTTATTAGGTCAACTAAAAACAAGTGAATTATGGAAGTTTATTTTTTATTATCTTTTTAATGTCTTTCAATCTGACACAGCTAAGCAGTTTTTTTTTTTCCTTCCAAGTTTGTAAGGGGGTCACTGAGACAGTACTCAGTTTTCGCAATAAAATGTAAACAGGAAAAAAATAATCGTTAAAAATCGGTAACGAAATCATTTAATTCTTAATGTTCGTGTTCTCATTTATTGCTGGATAAAAACATTATCAACATATATTAGTGTCCTATTAAATATATCTAATTACTGTATTATTTTACAAATTAGTACTTGCTTAAGGAGTTCAGTATTTTCAGCTGAATTCTACCTGAAGACTCAAAAAAAGACGACTCAATTCAACTGCTGTAATAATTTAAAAATATTTAATATTTGTGATAATCATTTTGTATTGTAATCAATGAATGATTAAATAAATTGACGATGCAAAACAAGGATTCACAGATCCAATCCACCTCACCCTTGTATCACTTTTTTTATTTTCTGAAGTCATGCAATGGATAACGCATATTTTTAAAGATTTCAGATTTTGAAAGAGATAAATTTCTAAATGATCAGAATAAGTTTATACAAAAAAAACCATGTATATAATAAGGAATATTTTATCGAATCTTATTTAATTTTTCTAAATATGAAATTTTTGTTAAATAATACTCTAACCTGGACGAAAGACCTTTTTCTTACACACACACACACACAGATGTGTGTGTGTGTGTGCACAAAAACAATAATATATATAAGAAATATTGAATATATATATATATGTTTTTTTGCATCGATTATTTCTTACCCTTATGTTAAAGTTTCAATTCAGTTAGCTTTCAAGTAATCTCATAAATTCTTTGTGTATTTAGGAGAATTCCACAACGTTTTCTGTTTTTAAATTGTGCTAACTAAAATTTCTATAGTCATTGCTAGATAAAGACATTATTAACGAATTTTTGTAAACAAACATTTTCAGCCATGAAAAATTTGGCAAATAAAACAATAGAAATCTTTTTTTTCCACTTGTTTTACTGCAAAGATGAAACTGAATTCAGAAACAAATTCTAAAATTTTTTACATTAAAACACAGTTTTTTTTTTTTTATCTGTCATGTCGTCAATATACTATCAGTATGGGGTCTTCAAATGTTTGTGAAGCTTTGATCTAAAATGATTTGCTTTAAAAACACGTCAAATAATTTAAAATTTCGTTGCTGGAAACGTAAATTTAAATTATTCATATTTTGTAATAGGATATAAGTCAAGCAGTAAGGAAATTTAATGACATAATACTTTTAAAAGCGTATGAAATGGTTTTTCTCACAATAAAAATACTCACTGTTAAATTATTTAGTCTTTAATTTTTTTTCTTCTTCCATGTTTTTCTTTAATTTCTATGTAAGGAAATAAAAAATAATAAAATGATCATTTTCAAACATAAACATTTATGTTAAATTCAGAACAATGACTATTTTCCCTTGGTATTAATAAAATGCGAATAATGCTTTTTAAAAATGCTCCCTTTTTTTTTCTTTTTACGTACAATACATTAATATTGTAACAAAAAAAAAAAAAAAGATTTTTTTGACAGTAATAGAATTTTTTTTCTCCAAAATATGATATTATCATAATTTTCTTTTTTAAAAACCTGCTCTCCTTTTTTGTATTAAATATTAAAGAAATAATGATTAAATTTCTGAGCAATATGACTATAAGCAATTTTAAATATTTATTCTGTTTTTTTTTTTTAAGCTATAATTTTTTAAGATAATTTTCTTTTTCAAATCAATAAAAAAATAAAAGGTTTTGTAAAAAGTACTTCAGTTTCAACTAATCAATATAGAATAGTAGTCGAATGCAATACTGGTTCCTTTTGTAAAGTAAAACTATAATCATTTTGTGAGTAACATAATATTTCAGAATTTAAAATAAAGTTTTTGTAAATCTTGGGTTACTGAAAAATAAACAATATTGGATAGTTTAAAAAAAAAAATCTTAATACTCTTTATCAGTCGTTTTCTGCATTTCATACATCATTCGGATAAAAGTATTCATTCTACGAGGATTAAATTTGTTTTCGTTATTAAACTGAAGCTATTAAATAATTTAGTTATATCATTTTTATAATTTTTCTTTAAAAACAGAATTTCAGCTGCATTTTCTTCTGAGAGCAAATGCAATATTTTGGTTTTTTAACTCTACACGTTTTTCATTGAATGATTTTGAAATTTTATGTTAGATGAATACTTCGTAAATTCTTTTAAAATAGTTATTATTAATAGTTAAAATTATCTTTCACTTATTCTATTAAAACTGCTATTCATATTTTTAAAGATTTTGATGAGTTATGATCTTTAAGATTATTATTCATTTTTAATTTGTAGCATTTCAGATTCCCAATTAAGTCTTCGTTTATTTTTCGTTATTTGAATATTAAATATTGGGTATAATGAATTATTATGCAACAAGCAGTTTGATATATTTTAAGCACCATTTTGTTTTTACTAAAATTGAATTTAAGAAATCATTAACATTAAATTCAAGTCTAAGAAGTGTTTAGCTTTTGTAATTTTGCATTATAGTTTTCAAATAATTCGTTTAAAGCTTCAATTTTTCTTAAAAGAACACTAAAATTCTTTTCATTTTAGGGATAAATACGTATATTCATTAATTTGTAGGGTTTTTTAGATGATTAGCTGTTTTTTATGTTTAGATATCATTTGATTTTTAGCTGATATGTATTTTTATGATGGTTTTCTTTTAAAAACTGTAATATATGATGAAATTTGAGTGCCTTTAAAAATAATTTCAATTTTGATTTGCTGCACTTTAAAAACATAAAATATCGCTATTAAATTCCCCTCGTCCTTTATTGCAAATTTTTTTTATGTGCCAGTTTGAAATTGTCATTTTGTTAATCTTTAGTGTAATAAAGATGTAAATACTACAACAAGGCAGTTTCGTGATATTTCAACTTACAGTTAAATGATCTGTAATGAGGGTACAGAAAATCGCGTAGTGGAATACACAATTGGTTGCTCGTATCAGCTCTAACGAAATCATGATAATTTCAGAAAATATATTCAAGGTCATTCTTGCATTCGAGATAAGATACGAATAGAGAGAGCTTTTTTACAATTTCCATGCATACATTGAGTGTTCAAGCACGCTGAAGGTGCAGCTGTCATATCGACGATAAAACTTACGAAATGATGTGATGTGCACGTCTTATTTTCTTGTTTGCTTTAACACCCACTAGAAAAAAAAAAAAATCTCCTAATTTACATTTATGTTGATGCTGTGCTAGTGATGGCAGCTCCGATAGTCCATCGTTCTGTGGCAGAGAAATACATTGCTAAATTTCGCGAAGGAGTTAACAATACCGCATATACTTAAAAATGATAGTTACAAGGAAATGTCACCAGTCTTCTGCATTTGGTACGTAATCATTTTAGTAGTTTTGAAGGAAGGTAAATATTACCTGAAAGTTTCAAACGTAGTTACACCAACTTAATCGAGTTTAAAATATAATGTAATAAATGAAAAATAAAATAATTTTTCTGTTTGAAAACATAAGTATTAATTGAAGAGTGTTCTTTTATGGCAATTACCTTTGTTGTCTTTACACTCTAGATTTTTAATAAATATAAGTGGATTCTTGAAAACAAATCATTCGTAAAAATATTGTTTGTAATTTTTAACATAACGTTCTAGTTAGTTTTTATTAATTCAAATAATTTAATTTAGTAATTTAGTTGTCAGTTTTTAGTTATTATATTTAATAAATTTATATTGTTTTTTAGCTTCATGTATATCGTTAATGCAATACTTTTATTTCTTGGCAGTGATTTTATTATTTTTTTTTCCTAATAAATTGCCTATCAGTTGTTGAAGATTTTTGCACAGTTATTTTGTTATTAATTTTTTCTGTTTCAGTAATTAAACTATTATACAAAAAAATCAACTTAAACTTGAGTTATATTTTGGTTAAACTAAGTAAAACACGTTTTTATCAAACTGTAATTTTTTTATATATAATACTGTACTCGAATTTTCTTTCTTTCTTTCTTTTTCTTTTTTTTTTTTTTTCACTAAATTTCTTTTTTTTCATAATTAGTTTTAAATGGATAACCTATTCTGAAAATTTTCAAAATATAAAAAAAAAAAAATTCCAACTACACAATGATTTTCATGCTTTATTCTCATTTGTTTTTAACAAAACATTGATTCAATTAAATTGAGAGATTCATTTACTTCTAGTTTTTTATGTGTTGTAAAAAAATTAGTTTTTAAAGCTGATTTACTTCGTTAAATGTCGTAAAAATGCGTTGTTTGAAAAATTATTGTTCTTTGCTTATATTATCATTCTATTATAATAAATTGAATATTATATATTGTGTAATCCTTTAATCATTAACTTTTCCCTCATTTTGTATTGAAATGCACGTTAATAATAATACTTCTTAGTTACATCTCACATCTTACAGCATATATTCAATTTATTTATGTTTTATTTCCAATTATCAGCATGATATTTAACTTCAAATTTTAAAAACTATTGGTAAATATTAAATATGATGTATGGGAATTTACTTTCTTGGAATTGTTTTGTATTTAAGAAATCAAGGTTAAAATTTAAAAAAATAGGCATTATTTATTTTTAATTTAAAATCGAATGTAATGGATAGGTTGAAAATTCTTTCCATAACAATAAGTTAAACATGAGACTGTAATGCCCTTTTTATTAACTTGCTGAAATAACGATTGAAAAAATTAATTTTGTGTTAGTTCTTTCATTATGAATTACATTACTATTGCTCTTAATAATACATCGTGTTCGGTATTTCAGTGATTTTTTATTATGTTAGTAAAAATTCCTTTTTTAAAAATAATACAACTGTTTTTTTAATAAATTTTTTTTTTTTTCTTACTTTTCGTCAAAAATTTAATTAGAATCTTTTTCTTCTATTGCTTTAACAGCTTTTCTGCTACTGTTCTAACCCTCTTCAATTCCGCTTTCTATTTGCTTTTAGTTTTGAAATCATTGCCAATACAGTCAACCTTTCGTCATTGGTAATTTTTGAGGTCTGGTTTCCGCTTAAAAAAATTTATTAATTCATTTTCCTGAAAATATCGATGAAAAATTGCTTATTTTCTTTTTTGCTGTGAAAATTTTTTATGTCATCGCTATGAAAAATTTATAAAAAATTTATTCAAAGTAAACGTGTTTCTAAAATGAATTATTAGTAATTTATATATTCTGATTGATAACGAGATGCTGATTTCTAGTTTTTTCATATTAATAATATTTTTAATATGAAAATTCAATATCCTAATTGGTATGATATATGTATAATGGGATATTATGTAGGATATGCACATGTGTATGTTAATTGTTTTGATTATTAAACAATTGTTTTTAATTTTTCTCTACATAGCATTTTTAATGTCATGATTTACATAAATAATTAAAAACTAATTTAAAATATTTGCTTTTTTTCATGAAAAAAATGTTTTCCTTTTATATTTATTTTCTAGTTCATTATTATTATTATTATTTTCTTCCTAGAAACGAATTTTATACAATCTTAACATGTAAAATGCGTCATTCAGTTTTTATATAAAATATATATATATAAACTAAAACTGATTAAGTATGATTGCTATAAAGTTACCAAGAAATTAGGTTCAACAACAGATACTTAACTGTTAAATGTCTGATTTCTTCGTCACATATAATAACGTACTTAAATGTGATACTTTTCGAATTGACAACTGCAAATGCGAATAAACTTTCACTGATCTTTTGAAAACGTTAATTTTCTGTATTATCAAACGGTATAAAAAAAAAAAAAAATCGAAATCGATAAGCAACGATATTGGTAAACTTTTCTTTCTGCCATGCCACTCCCAACTAAAAAATGATGAGAATAAAAAGTAAGTAGATAAAAGGATTATAATGTTAATAACGCTAACACGATACTTTGCTTTATATAGTGCAAATAGGAATGCGTAACTTTTATAGGACTCTAAATAATAAAACTTTCAGCATAATTGAATATAGCTAACAAAACGAGAGAAAAAAGAATTAAAATTAAAAGACATTAAAGATTATAAAAATAAAATACTCACAAAATATTCTTGCAAATATAATATTCGTATCAAATTTCTCCCTATTACAAAAAAACACAGTATTCAATTTGTTTTTTATTTTTTGTTCGATTTAACATAATTTGGTTGATAGTCAATAGTGTATGTTTTCCAGATGTTGAGAATTATTTAAAAAATTTAAATGCACACTGTTTTTAAACAAAATTGGGAATGTTGATACATGTTTAAAAAAAAACAACTAAATATATTAATATCTTTGGATTTCACAGTTAAAAGAGAAAAAGCAACTAAAAGGCAATTTAAAATTCAAACTAACCACATCCAAATAAATAAAACATTATTGATTAGCGCAAAGGTAAATTTTCGTAAAAGTACATTTCAATATATTTCTTTGTGAAGGTTAGAAAAAATAACAAAAAGAAATACTTACTGCAGAGAACAGTAGAATACAAAAATAACAAGAAGAAATTAAAATCAATTAACCGACTAAAGCTTCCAAATTTTTACATCAATCGTTTTGTTTTTATCGTAATTGTGGAAAACAATATTTTTCAAATAAAAACGATAACTAACCAGATATTTTATTATTATTTTTAGCTATGCATTCGTTAGAGTTCTAAATATATCGCTTCTTGGTCGTAAGAAAATATTATATATATGGGATGGAGAAAATAGATAGTACGTAGATTATTATGGGAACATAGAAAAGACGTGATTAAAAAGATACTATTGCAATATTATTTTTCTCCACGTGTTAGTCCACGTGTTTCAAATAATCTTACAATCTAATGCTAATCTTAATTTTCATATCTAATGCTGGAAATTTCTTACAGCGCGTGTCTGCCAATGACCTTGTTTATTTCAAATTAGTGGCGCTGAGATAAAAGCAAAACTTTTCAATTAAAGTTTTGTCCATGCCAAAAAGGTTTATTAGTTGTGATTTAATGAAACCTATTATATTGGGAAAATAAATCTATTTCTTGTTGTAATTTCGTTTTGTTTTTTTTTTTTTTTTTTTGTTATTTAAAAAAATCGTAATTTTAGGCAGAATTATTTTTGAACAGAAATAAAGTTTGATTATTATTGACCTAAGGTGTTCTTAACCAAATAGTATCTTATTGATTTTAACTCTAGAATTGGACACTTCAAAGTCATAATATTACTCTGTAAGGCTTCAATAAACCCATATCTTGTCATTATAATATAGCTATTTCATACATTAAAAAAAAATTTAAAATTTTTAATATTTAAGATTTGAAATAATGTAAAATTTGGTACCTGAAGATTCATGTTATTTTGATCTAAATTTGTCATTTTAAATAAGAGCAGTATTTTTAAAATTCATTTTAAATAAACTTTAGGAAGACTCATGTTCGCAGAGTTTTAATTTAGTCAATATACTTGTTTATTCTCGTACTTATCATGTATATTATAGCAATTACTTTTTGCTTTTAATTTTTGCTTTATGATATCAAATTTTTCCTTTACGTATTCAATATTCGATTTAATTCACGAATAAATTCTTTCTTTTCGTAATATTTGTTTATGTAATTTTAAGGAGCTTTTTTTTTCCTTTAGTTTAATTTTTATATTCAATTTATTAAAACTCTTTTTTTAATTAAAATTTTAAAAAAAAAAAATAATAATTTTTTTTGTAACGTAAAAATATTTCTGGGAAAAAATGATTATATAAGTGCTAATTTTGTTTGAGAATTGCGTCCGAAGTGTGTATGATATAGCACAGAAAAACCCTATATAAATACATTTTATGCATACATATATATATATATATATATATTCCGTTTTTACATAAGCGTGTACTAATAATTTCTATCTTGGGGAAAAAGAAAGTGCTTCTTCTATTGAAAAAAACGTGCATGCCTGCTGTCAAAATTCTGATTTCCTGCGCCTTATATTGATGGGGCTGGCGCGTGCACCCTTCCTTTGTTAAACTGGAATAAGCGTAGGCAAAGTGAAGGTAGTGAAAAAAAAATTAAACTATTCTTAAAATGAAGTGCGGGAATTTTTTTTCCCTCTTGCACTCTCTATTTAAATACAATGGTGCTGTCGAGAAGCATGATGCATCACGAAGGACTGTTGAGGGGTGTCCCGAACGATCCGTCACTCGCGCCTCCTTCGTGCGCCCTCTCGCCCCCTTTTTCTTCGCTCTCCTTAACTTTATGATTAACAGGTGGCAGCACTGTATCGGAAGGTGACACGGACGTGGGGCCACACTTAGGGGATCAGGGGTTGGAGGGGTTGGGTTTTTTTTTTTTTTCAACCATTTGAAAGCGTGATGATAAAACGATTCTAACCTGCAATCATGATTATGTCAATCGGATATGTACAAGTGGAGAGCAGAGTTAGAATATAGGTTGGCTCATTATTTTGGTTGCGCTGTTATTTCGAACTTCTATTGCCCTTTTTTTTTTTTTTTTTTGTGAATTTTATTTATTTATTTATTACTATATAATAGACAATTATAAGTGAATTTTGAATGCTTTTCTCATCTGTTATTGCTTCTCCCCCCATTTGCGGAAGTTTTATCAAACTTTTTTTTTATACATATTTGTGGGTTTTTAATTTTCCGCTTTGTTGAAAATATATCTAGTAAGGAATTATAATATCAAATATAAGATTAAAAGTTCACTTGCAATAAGCATTAATCTTCTAAAATTTCCTAAGGCATATTTTTCAATATATGCATTAAAATTAACTTACAAAAGCTGTTACTTTTCTTAATTTATCACTTAGTTGTAAAGTTTTGTTCTTTTCCTAATACATCGATTTTCTCATATCGGGTGGAATAAACGTTGAAATCATATTATCCAAAAATTGCGCAAAATCTTTTATTTTCTTTTGAAATATAAATTTATTTTACTTTTGAGAATCCAGTCCAAGAAATAAAACGATTTTTGGATGAAAGTTAGCATGAAACATAATTATAAATTATACATTTACGTATATTTATCAAATATACACTTTACTTTTAACAGGTATTAAACGAATCATGCCAAAATAGCCTGTTGTCAGAAACATGGCAATGGCTGTAATGTGTATGTCAGTCAATTAATTATGCTGTTTATTTTTTTTTTTTTTCTATGAGGTTTTTTCCCCCTGTCAAAATCAAATCTTGGATTCTCCCGGAAGACAGTGGCTTCCTTGAATTGGCTGTCGATGAGCTGTTCATCGTATATATAATTAAAATAGAAAATTCTTCAATGTGCGAACAGAAAAAAGCAAGATCCTTTACCCCAGGCACTCCACAAATAAACTACCTTTGACTTTGTCAGAATGCAAGATTTTATTATTTTTTTAAAATTATTTTTCTTTTTAGTACACAGAGCAAACTTTTAAGTAGAAGAATTCAAATATCCAGGAAACTAGAAGAATTTCTTCTTTCGGTCGAATGACTTGGCAAAAGAACAATGTAGAAATATTTCTCCGTATGCATCATTATTGATAATGCTTAACTGAACTTGATATTATAAGAAATTAAATCTTTAAGGGGATTTTTTTGAAAGCAAATTTTAGAGATAAAAAATGTGTATGTCTCATTAAAATCCATTATAAGTTAGGTATGTTGAACTTGTTCATTCTTATTTAGTAAAAAAAAAAAAAAAAATGTTTACGTGAATTATTTAGGATTACAATAAATAGCAAATGTTTTAGAACTTATCAGAATAGAATAGTGAAAAATAAGGCTATAATCGAATTTACAATGGATTTATTAAACATTTTATTATTCTTCACAAATTAAAATTTTGTTTTACTATTTATTAAACTTTTTATTTTATACTTTTTACTAATTTTGAATAGTTCCTACATATAATGCATTACTTATTTTTTAATGAAAAATAAATTAAAGTTTTCTTTCTTTCTTTATTTTTTTTCTTATCCAGTTAAATTCTGAACAATATTATTTTAATGCCCCCTTTTAATTAAAAAAAAAATTTGTTTGTCAGAAAAATTGCATGAAATAGTTTAAATAAATATACTAAAATAATGGGATTCGTTATAATAATTTTCAAAGCTATATTCACAAAATAAATAAATGTAAATAAATATAACGTAACTCAGCCATGAGCATACTGAGCCTGCCTTAACATATATCTATTTAACTAAAAAAAGAAAATATATATTTGTTATTTTTGAAAGATTTCAAATTTTGATGAAATATTAAATCAAGCAACATGATTCAGCTTTAGTTTAATAAAAAGATAAACATTTAAATATCAGAAAAAATATTTTATATTTTACTGCAGACTGGAATCACCGATCCTATTTCTGTTTTATCAGATCAATAGCTTAGGTTCAAGATCAATCTCTACGTCATTTCTGTTTATACATTATTTATTATCAAAAACATGTTCCATTTTAAAATTGCACCAAACAAAGGAAATTACTAAAGAATACATTAAAATGCGATAGCCAGTTTGGATCAACATCTACTTGTGAACAAACAGTTTTAGGCATGAAGATAAAAAGATCAATAAATTAAAACTATTTTACTAATCACTTTTGCATTTGATCACTAAAAAATTATACCTTTAACTAAAAAAACGTATTAAATTTATGCTACACCAGGCATCAAATTCTGTAATTGCTTTTGTATTATAAATACAGAGATGAAATATTTATATTTTGTTTAGAATATCTTGTTTTGATCCTCATAATAAATATATTTTATCAGGATATTTTTGTTCTAAATGTCTTATTACTTAGCCCCTAGTCAAATTTTTATCTATAAACAGCTAATAATTAATTAATTTCTTTTTATCCGGAATAATTCATTTTTTTTTTTTTTTTCTAAAAGAATTTAATTTTTCTCAGTTAACAAATCTTGTCGTTAAAATTATTATATTATTGCTTTTTTAATGTAGTATTATATTTCTCTGCGTAATCTTTTCTTTAAACGGTAATGAAAATTTCCCGCCACGGTTGTGAACTGATAATAGAATAGAAATGTGTGTTTCCTGAGTTAAAAATATCCGGTGTACTCTTACGTCTTACAATAACAACACGTTGTCCTGATTAACGTGTTTTTTAAAAACGATAAAAATCTACGTCCTTATTTCGCAATCCCTTTTTGCGTTGTTTTTATCATAAATGCATAGTAAACTGAAGATAAAAAGCTTTTAAGATAAATATTTTCACTTGTATTGTTCTTAAAAAAATAAGTAAAAATGTGCATAGCTGAATAAATGAAGATTTAAAAGAAAAAAAAAAAGATAGAAAGATTTATGTTTTCTGTTAAAAAATAAAATTATTTTGTACACCTTATTTTTACTAATATAGTACATAAAATGTTAAAATAAAAAAATTATTTTTCCTAAAAACTCGCAATTTATAATTGATCCATGACATTTACGTTTTAAAATTTATATTCTATTCTTCATTCCAACCTATGGGGCCAATTAAAGATTCTTATATGATGTTGATGAAACCGAATCTAAAATTTCATTTTGTTGGCAAGGATTTAAACCTTTCAATATTTATATTAGAATCAGTTTTGCATATATTTGATCATGGTGTTTTAAAAGAGAAAAAAAGGGGTGGGGCATGATTTATCTGAAGCTTATTTTATCCTAAAAAAGCTTTATTATACCTAAAAAAAAGCTTTTTATGTTCATCGTATTGATCATTATCCATTAATAGTCAAAATATTTTTTTACACAAACATTATTTGATGGTCGATTTTCAACTATGTATCTGTTTGTATATTTTCGTGATAACTCTGAAATTCAATATCTGTGAAGGATCTATAAGTTTTCAATATAAACATTCACTAAACGTGGTTGATAGTCAAGTATGTTGAGAATTCTAATCTTATTCAAAGATTTGTGATGTACTTTTCTCGTAAAAAGGAGTTTATATACCTCACTGAATTTCAAATATTTTCTTTTCTTTCACTTCGTAACTTGCTAAGTTTTGAATATTTTAGCAGCATGCGAGAGATAAATGTGGAAACTCTCCCACATCAGATATTTACCAAACTTTCCCTCAAAGTTAAACAAAATCCAAACTAAAATATGCCATGTGCCTCTCTTCTGGAATCTTTGAACACTTCCGAAAACTCCTTCTTCACCAACCATTTTCGTTGTAATAATAATATTTATTGCTGGATTTCTCTTTGCCCCCCAAGATTTCCCTTTCCTATGCTCCGTATGCTGCTGCTCTTTTTTTTTTTTTTTTTTCTTTCTTCCTTCCTAAGGCAAAAAGGGGCTTGAAAATATTCACGTGGGAATAAAAACCGATGTTCACACGGCGATGGTAATTCTCTAAAATATTATGCTTTCGTCAGGTCGTAAGCGAATGTGGCTATTTTTTCATACATGTATTCCTCCAGGGGTCCGGTGGCGGCCATGTGTATGGATGTTCTTCCCTTTCGCCTTGGCGCGCAAACGGACGTTAAGTCCGTGTTCTTCCCTCCCTTGATAGATGACCAGTGGCGGACAATAGGCGTATGTAGATGACGCCAGATGCAGGTGTGTCCATGGGAATATATCCGCTCAAGCGATCTGAATCTCTTGTGTTTTTCGTTCCCTTCCCCCTCTGGGGCTCGCCATGTCCCCTGTAAAAGGCTCCTGAGCATGGACAAAAGGGGTGTCGGTTGACGGGGTATGCTTGTTTGTTTTTTGGGGGCCATCATTGTAAACAGGCATCCATTATAGATGAAGTCCATTTCCATTTGGATGATGTAAATGCATCCATCCTTCGGCATGAATTGATGTATGTATTTATGTATGATATTTCCCAGCTGTCTTGAGCGACGATGTGCTGTATACATTTGCTGACGGTTGTCCGTCAGCCTGTTTTGTTTTTGTTTTCCCCGTGGGAAGGGGGTATGGAGAGCAATACAAGAAAAACGATCCTTGACGTTCTAGCTGTTGTTTCTCCCCCCTCCCACAATTCGGCCCTTATCTGTTTAAGTTTGTATAGGTGCCCGTCATTTGGTTTGTGATGTTTTTGTTGTATATTCCAATTCAACCTCCCTCTTTCTCTTTCTGTTTTTTTGTTGAAAATAAACAATTCGTAAGTTAAAATTATACGGTACTTTGGATTTTTTTTTACGTTTGTTTTGCATAGTGAATTGTTTTATAGTTTTCCTTTTTATATTGCATTAATGTAATGAATTTTGAAAAGTATCTGTTGCATTTTTTTTTTTTTTTTTTTTTAAGCTGAAATCACATGGAGGATTTTCAAAATTCTTATGCTTTTACAGAACTTTAAAATAAAATTTTAAAGTTGGATAATTAAAAATTTTTTGCATTTTTTTATTTCTTTGTAACGAGAACATTTCAAAAAGGACAATTTTCAATAGTTACCTAATTCGCCAAGATTAAAAAAAAATGGGTTTTTTTTTTTTTTATTTATTAATAACAATATTTTGTAGTTTGTTTATGCCAGTTTTTATGTATTGTTTTACGATCACCGTTTTCTATGTTCTATTTCTGTCTTAACACTTTTTAAATTTGTAAAAGCAAAACTAAACCGTTTTTTGCTTATTGTTATTCCTTTTTTTCTTAAATCGCTCAGTCATCCATTTTAAAAATTGAAATAACAGAAATAGGGCAAATGTAATTTTATTTACTAACACATTATTATGAGTATGTTGACCTCTCTTCAGAGCGGCATTCCATGTTGTTTATAAAAGTGTTAATCAGATTCCACGGCATCCTAAACTATTCATGCTCGGGGGGTACAGAGAAGTTATAAAAAAGAGGAACAAGTGATGGATATTAGAATTGCACAATGCATTGCAGACTGGTTTGTTCAGATTTCAGCTTAGTAAGTTCGGCAAGATCATGCATTGTATGTCAGTACTTTTTGGTATTCATTTACAATAATAATCTATTAAAAAAAAGATTGCTAAAGAAAACAAATCATGTTTCAAATGTATCCTTGATTATTTACTTGAGTCGTGATTACATTTTTTGTATAAACATATAGTTATTGACCTACAAATGAAATGACATTTAAGAAGTTTGTTATGATTCTTTCCTCCTTCGGTTTTTCTTCTACATTGAATTATTACATAATTATTAACATGATCGAGTTTCTTAGCATGTCACTACTCTTATGCGCAGAAATGTAACAACAAAATTTATTAATTTCTTCTGCATATTATGAATAAAAGGAAAGGAAAACAAATTAAACAAATTTAGTTAAAATGCAATAATCTTTTAAATGTATTTTTTAATGAAATGTACAACATTCTTTGTATTCTATTCTCATTGTGAATAAATTAATAGCATTAACTTTATTTAACTTAATTCAACATAATTTTTTTTCATTTGCCATTGGATTCAGCCGTCTTCCCATATAAACTTTGAGCTTGTAGGCTCCTTGTTATAAAAGAGGGGTTCTTCTAGAGCCGAGAAGTTTAAATTCTCCGTTCACTTGTAGCCCATTAGATAAAATATATGTCCCATTTCCTTCGGGCTAGAAAAAAAAAAAATTGTATCCTTTGTTAACATGATATATTAGGTTGACTAGTAATGATCTTGTATATTCTATTTTTCAGTTTTAAAGCAAATACATTAACTATCGTAGCATAAATGCATTTATTACTAAAAATTTAATTTGCATTCAGAAAAATTCGCTGCAATGTTTTGAATAACATTCATTGAGATTTAATACACACACACACACACACACACACACACACACACACACACACACACACACATATATATATATATATATATATATATATATATATATATATATATATATATATATATATATATATATATATATATGACTGTCTAGCAGAACATCTCCATCACATTAAAATCTTTTCGAATCCTGGCTGCCCCCCTATGTGGTTCAACAGACCCAATGAACAGAGACCACCTCCAACGACCGGTACTGACGACGACTCGGAGACAGCTTTACTGGCGTGCGAGAGAACTCTTAAGGCAATGACTTCGGTCATCTTTTGCATTTTTTTTTTTGGACGTTTACTCTTTTGTATTTTTTTTTTCCCTTGTTATTTTTGTTTTTATTACTATTTTTATTCTTCTTGTACTTGCCTTGCCATTGAAATAAATAAATAAATAAATATATATATAAATATATTATATGTGTATGTATATAACGATACAAAGAAAAAGAAAGGAAATGCATGTATGCATAAAGATTTTCTGAACAACAACTACAAAAAAAAAAAAAAAAAAAAACTATGGTGTGATGAAAAATGCTAGAAATTTTCTTCTCACTGTTAAGCATCAAAGCATAACTGACATTATTTGAATACTAATAGCCTTTTTTTTATAATTTTGATTACAAATGAAAATTCTGAAGGAAGTCATTAAAAAACTATGACTGAAAATCTTCACAGAAAATGTATAGACTTTTTTTTTTATCTCTAAGATCTAATGAGGTCAAACAAATAGCTTCAGTGAACTTTGAAGGAATTAATGAAGTTACTTTTTTATTTATTCCCATTCATTTGTATTTTTATATTTAATATATTTCAAATTTCAGTCGTTGCAAAATTTGCTTTATTTTTTTTTTATTCTTTTAAAGCTTTCAAATTGTTTGTTTTGTAAATTTTATTGAAAAAAAAAAACTTCAGAAATGTATGTGTATTGGGAGATTTATAAAAGTCTTTACAATACAAAAGATATTTTCATTATTTAAATTTTTTTTTTTTTTTTTATCGAAAGTTTCAATATACCGTTTAATTTTTTACATCGCAATAATAAAATATTATAAAAAGTGAGAATAAGTAAGTGAATATACTAGTATATAAATATATATATATATATATAGTATATAAAAAAATTAAAATGATACAATTAAAGTTGTGAGAATGCTTTAAAAAAGGTAATTTTGGAAACCATTGAAATGACCATTTGGCCTTTAAAGACCTTTTGAAATAGAAAACTTTTCAATTGATCACTCAGCGCTGTTAATGTTTGTATCATATATTTAGAAGATAAAAAGTAACAAATAGCAGTAAAGTAAAAACAGTATGCATTTGAGTTTGGCGTACTCGAAAATGCTTTCATTGAAATGACCATTTAAATGTTTATTTCAGTTTATAGCTAAATATTAAAAAAATTTTGCTATCATGCCTTATCAATCTATACAATAAACGATGTAACAAAATATTATAGAACATTGCTAATGACTTTCGAAATTTTTTGATATTTAACATTTTTTGCTATGTAAAGTGTAAGAAAAACATGTTTTACAATCTGCACAAAAACTCTTTTTACTAAATCAGTTTATTTTCTTCTCTCTTTTTTAGCATGTACATATTTTTATTACATAAATCAGTTATATCTAACCATTTCACATTTTTAAGCAAATAATTAATAAAAAAATTGCTTAATCCAATTTCATATCTTTCCACAATGCGGTGTTTTTTTTTTTTTTTTGTTTTTTTAAGAAAAAAAAAAAAAAACTTTCATTACTATGCGCGTGTGTGTGTGGTATAAATCATTTTTAGTCTTTTTATTTTAATTCTTAATAGGTATAAAAAAGTTAACAGAAAAAAACAAATTTACTTTTCCTTCGGTGAAATTTCCAGAATATTGAGGTTATTCATAAGCAGAAACATGGGTCCCGCGAGTTTACCGTCATGGAAATATCCTCTATGGAAGAAATTTCTCTTTTTATCGTAATACAGACCATATCCTTGTTTTTCATCTAAGCACCACATCCCATCATAAAAGTCACCATTTGGATATATATCGTCCTTTGTCCATGCTTTTGATTTTCCCACCATTCACCTGTATTTCAAAGAAAAAAAAAAAAAATAAGACATTGAATATTGTACAACATTCATTATTCTTGCAGTTTTCTTTCAATACATGTTGAATCATGTAGGGAACGAAAAAGATACTTAACTTGAATTTTCATAACATTTGCTTTGTGTGTGTATATGGCGACATTTTTCCTCAAATGTATTTAAATTATAAGAAATATAATCTATACTCAGCCAAAATCATCGCTAGGGTTCAAATTTTCAGCTGATGTGTCTTGCTTTGTGATACAAAATGAAATCCTCGTCAAATGTAAACTAGGGATATTTAAGATTGTAGTCTTAATTTTCATACAAAATGTAGAAATTCCAGGAAATTATTTGTTTCATAAGAGGAAAAAGTCAACAAATAGAAGTGGTACTCATTGCTATAAAAAATATTGTTTCATAAACTAAATATATGTACAATGGAAGAAAATGTAGTGTATCTTTTATCATTTATTTTACAATATAGCAAATTTAAGACACAAGTTTTTAAACAACACGCAAGTTAAATTAAAGCTAAATTTTTAGTATTTAAACCAATTATTTGTTTTCTAATTATCAACTATTTGTAATATTTTAAGAACACAGTCCTTACCGTCGTAACTGCTTCCATCTGATATACAAACAGCCCTTTACCGTGCTTCAATCCTTCCTTCCACTCTCCTATATAGCGAGCACCCGATGGAAAATAATACGACCCATATCCGTGTCGAAGACCTTTTTTCTTTCTCCTTCATAAAATCCGTCCTCATTGATGTCGTCCTGAACAAGCGAAAATAGAATTTTTCTTAAATAAATTAGTTAATGTTTTTGTATTAATTTCGTAAAAATTTTGACTTTTCAAAAATGAGTCTATAAAATCGTATACAAAATGTAATTACTTTTTCTTGTTTGATTAACAATAAATTTGGAACAAATTTATTTTAAAAAGAATTTTTGTGAATAATTTTCTCGCGCTTTTCTTTTTAAGAAAGAAAATTCAAATTAATAATTTTTTGTTAATTTTTTTTTCAATATGTTCTTTTTTCCTTTTTTTTTTAAAGTAATTTATGGGATTTTGTTGCTGTTTGTAGTAAAATTAAAAAACTATTACCAATGGGCAAAATAATTTTAATGTCATTTTAAAATTGTTATGCTTTTTATATTTTATATTTAAATAAAAATAAGAATGTATTTAGAAAAGTTTTCAATAATGTGTTTATTTCTTTTAAAGAAGTTCGGTATACTCATTTTTTAAAAAATTTTGTTAAATAGAACTGTTTATAGCGGCTTTATATTATTTATTTTGAAATGAGTATAAAAGTCCTTAGAAAGTCTTAAAAAATGTATGTAATAACCAAGAGTAGCATATTGACTTTCAATATATGCATATAATTTTTTTTTAAGTAATATATTATTAATAAGTATTCATCCCTTTAGAAATAAAAGTAAGAAATTTGTATTTTTAACTTTCAAAACTATAATGTTTAAGGTTTTCTCATAGAATTCCTTAGTAAGCCCAAATTAAAATTCTATAAAAAGTTGTTTTAACTTTCAAAACTATAATGTTTAAGGTTTTTCTCATAGAATTCCTTAGTAAGCCCAAATTAAAAATTCTATAAAAAGTTGCATATGAATAATTACATTAAATAGCTCCAAAATCATAAATTCTTATTAAACTAGTAACATAAATTCTTATTAATAAAAATTAATTTTCCATAGTAAAGCTTCTCTTAAGAAGTTCTATTCTAATGTTTTAATAATCTTCTGCTTTTTAACGCCATATTTAATATTTACAAAAAAAGAATAAAAATTATTAAAATAAATTATTTTTGTAAAAATCAAACATAAGATTGATTTTTTTCTCTAAATTTATTCTGTTCTTGTCCAATACATGGGGGATAAAACCCATAAATTGTGGGGTAATTAATTTGTGTAATATAATTATTTAATAATTTTTAACAATTTCTTATTTTATTTAAATTTTATTTTTTTATTAGTTATTTTTAAATACAATATTGCACAATGAAAGAATGAATGTTACCCTCAAACGTTTTCGCATAATAAAAGATTAAATTCGATAAAAAAAAAATCTTTCAGCTGTTTGTTAAACTATCTTTAGTTACCCGATTGCGAGTTACGATACTTGATCTATGACATTTCAAAACACTTTCTAATCGTATTTTGTATATATTCAAATTAATTTCTTGCAATTTCTATGGACGTATTTTGTTTCAATTTTCGTACATTTTAATTGCTGATATGGGAAAATGATAAGTTTCTGATATATTTTAAAATTTTTGTTAAATATGGTCTATTGGGTGGAAATATAATGATTAGTTAAGCATTTTAATGACTACTTCAGTGTAAAGCAACCACGATCGGACATTCAAGTCAATATTAGAATAGTCTTAGAATCCTGATGTAAGTTCGAGTAGTAGACTTCATAAGATCAACGATTTCAACTGATTATTTTGAATTTTAGTTTAAGATATTAATCTACTTTTACTGACCAATGGTGATTCCGATAAATTCTAGCATGCCTACTCCATTGGATGATATGTATCTTCTTATCCTACCTCTTTAATCGCCGTGATTAACGAATAGAATTGAGTCTTTTTTCAAAATTTTTCTTTGAATTTTATCCAAGCCATCGTGCAATCATTGCCTCTAAATTTGTTAAGTTTGCTTTCAGTGACAAATAGCATATAATTCCACTCAATAGCATTGTAAAAACATTTTTTCCTTGTATCTGTTTGATATTCGAAGTCTTCGGTTCTTTACACTAATAACGAATTTCTCCTTTGCCTTTCGGCCACTGTGTCTGGTTGATCGAATGAACTGCTTTTGACCCTATGCACATTACATAACTTTCTTGCGTTTTTGTCATTGTTTTGTAGCTGATAATTTTGGATTTGTGTTTTTTTCTTTCTTTCTTTCTTTCTTTTTTTTTTTTTCCTTTCGAATGATGATTCGTTTAGATACTATAAGATAACTTTGTTAGCCTCCCCGACCTTGATTTAATGCTTACTCCATTATGCTGTTTATAACTTTTAATGAATAATAATAAAAAAAGTATTTGTGTCACTTAAATAAACTGCTTGATTAATTATTTTATTAAAATAGTCTTTTTCTAAGCTAAAAAGTTAATAATTAATTTGTGAATATCGAATGATGCCTGTTCCAGTCAAGTAGATGTTCTAATATATATAAACAAACACCAGATGAAAACAAATATTTTCAAGCGATTTGTATTTGAAAAGACATTTCTTAATTACGATCCAAATTTAATGTAATGTAAACCAAAATTAATATGAATCTAAATCATACGATAAAATTTTTGTTTTATTTTGTTTAAAATATTATTTTTTAATTTTTCACAACTTGAAAATTAATTTATATAATAAATTATCAAATAGATAAGTTAATGTACTTTTCATGTATAAGTCTTTTTAAATTTAATTTCTTTATTATAGTTATTATTTTTTAACGAAAAACACATATGTGACAACATTTGAGGCACTGTAATTTGTTGATATATAAATAAGTGATATGAAGAGTACCTTATTTTTGAAATTTTCTTAGTAAAATTGTAAATTTTTGCAGTTTTTATGTTTGCTTTTTTAGCATGTCTTTTGTTCTTTCAAATATTCTGTTTTATGTAGGGTTTAAAACACAAATAATAATAAAAAAACATTTTTAAATTTTTCTGTTGTTTTTGTATTATCCTGTTTAAATATAATGAATTTAATATGAAAAGTAGGAAAACGTCAAAATATTTTCGAGTAGCTTCAGGCTCTATAAAAATTATATAATTTAAAATTAAAACATTATTCAAGATAAAATCACACTCTAAAACCTCTTTTAAAATGTTAATCCATCTATAAATACAGTATACTATGAAAATTGTTTAAATAATTTGAATTGTTTTTAATCGAGTGATTACTATGTTCATTTTTAATTCGTATATTAGTTAATAATGATAGGAACGTAAATTATTTTTGAGGATTTTATTTTAAATAAATATAAAAAAGAACATTTGAAATTCCGTGAATATTTTAATACTATGAACAAACACAATCACAATATGATTCTTAATCAAACTTCAGCTTTAAGAAGAATAAAACAAAATAAATATAATTAACGGTCAACAAAAGTTTTTTAATTTTGTTTTATTATTATTAATATATTTTGTTTAACTTATTTTGAATTAAACAAGAATATTGAAGGGGAAAAATTGCAAAATACTATTTAATTATTATTTCTTTTTTATTATACTTTTGAAATGTAAAAAATAAAATTTAAAATTAAAAAAATATGACTTATAATTTTCAAATTACAAAAAAAGAAATTTTATTGTTAATTTTTAAAAAATATTTCACACTTCTGTTGTTTTCCTTTTTTAGTGAATATAAATATTAAAAGGTATTTTATTCGAATTCGTGATATCAGTTTATCATTATTATAAATTATAAAATATGTATAATATGTACATTAATATAATAATAATAATGATATTATAAGATTATATTAATTTCCTCATTAATTATTCAAAATCTTACCTCTGACATACTAAGAAATGAATTTTTCGAAGGAAGTCCGAAACTGATCTAAATTTTGATCTAAAAACCTTAACTGATTTTACTTTTTGATGGATAAAAAAAAAAATATCTAACTCATTCCAATTTTGTTTATTTCATACTAAAAGAATATTGTTATCTAGAGACAATTTTCATTGTTTTAAAAGTAACAACTTATAATTTCAAATATCTTTGTTGTGATATTTTGAGTCATTTCAATTGTTCAATTGTTGAAATATATATTTATTATTGAATAAGCTTTTGAGCGCCTTTAATGAAAAAGCTTGGCTTTATAATAAATATATTGTTTTGGCTTAATATGAATTTTTATGATATAATAGTACTTGCATTTATAAAAATATTTTTATTTTATTAATAAAATTCTCGAAATGGTGTCAAAGTATGTAATAACCAACAAATTTTTATTATATTTATTTGAGTTTAACTATCAGTAAAAGTATGATGAAATTTTTTAATGAGAAGAAAAATCTAAATGTTGTTGTTTTTTTTCCCTGAATTTTGCAATCTAATTAACTATTTTGTATCTTTAATTATTTTTATATGAAATATTTATTGCATTAATATTATGTATATTGTTCTAAATTTTTTTATGCAATTAACACAACTTTTTTTTTTTCATCAAGAATTTATTATTAAAATATATTTCAACTTTTTAAAATGCAGATATATTTTTATGAATTGTAAAATTATATTCACTTCTTTTTCAATAAATAAAACTCATTGCCTGGTATCTATTCTTCACTTTCATACACACTTAAATGGCTCTATCAGAAAGATTAAATAGGCCTCTATTTTTTTGCAACACGGATCTTGGTACATAAAATTCTTTTCCATGCGCTGTTTTTATCAGTTTGTATCTTTCCCTTGCCTGTTGATTTGAATATGAAAATCACGATTGCTTTCATTCCTATCACGCGATCACGCACCTAGGGCTGCCTTTCCGTTTCAATACAGAACATTGTAAAGAAGAAAAAAAAAGGTAAACTGTGTGTGAGAGAGAGAGACGAGACATAAAAAAATAGAAGTGATTACAGTGATAAGGACAGAGGATATAATTAAAAAATGATAAAAGAAAAAAACGTCCGTTTCATGCCCTTTATGCTTGGGAATTTGCATGTCCCATTGTTCTTTATTGCCTATTCATGAATGTACTTCCGTACAAAATGTTCAGCCACAGTAAATTCACAGCTCGTAAGATTTATAAGTTTCAATTTGAGAGAGAATGGCGCACTTTGTTTATTATGTGTGATGGCCACGCCATCCTATTATTGGAGTTTATTGCCATGCTCTGAGCTGTTGTTTCGGATACGTGCAACCTTAAGTGTAAAATGCTCCCTCTTGGTAATTTCTTTTTTATTTTTCCTAAACAATATTCTTTTGAACTAACTTGACTAACTAACTAAACTAGATTATTAGTAACTAAACTAGATTACTTTAGTTTAGCCTATGATAATTGTATTAGTTTTTAAAAAAACATCATTCATCAATGAATTCAAAGTCAAACTTTTATCTTGGAATGTTCATTTTGTTTTCTGCCAGTTTTCACTCGGATTTAAAATATGTTTTCCGTATTGCTTTGTAATTTATATGTATACCCCCACCCCCTTTTTTTTTTTAAGTATTTGTCACATTTAAATGGTATGCGATAAAAAATAGTTCTTCAAATGAAAAAAGATATTATACTTAATTAAAAAAATGTGTCTAATATATATGCAGCCAGGAATTAATTTCTTAATTATCATGTAATCGCAAGAAGATATATATATACACGTGTCAGACACTATACTTCTTTTCTTTCATGTCAGACAAAATTCTGTGTGACGATATGTGAAATGTCAATTACTAGCGATTCTCCATAGCTTGAATTATGGAAAAAATTCAATTCAATTCAGGAATACGAACTATGGAAAAATTAATATTTCTACAAAAAAAAAAAACTTATGTAGCCAGTATTGATTAGGATAGATTATTTCCCCCCCTCCCCCTCGCTTCCTTTTTTTATGTTGGTACACAACCTATCATTTATTATTCTTTCTATTGGATTCTTCTAAAAATTGTCAGTAAGTTCTAAGTTTTTAAGGATATACAAGAATCTGGAATTTTCTCACATCTGGTCATCTGTTGACAATGAGCTGATACGTACTATACTTTATTTATAATCTTGCAAAAAAGTCAAAAACTTTTATTTCAATGAACTAATAGTTTTTTGTAACATTCTGAATTTTTTAAGCATCAAGAATGTAAATAAAATAATTAAAGTTTGTAAATAATAATGTTTTTCTAATTTTTAGGAAATTAACTTTTATTAAAGAAATACAATCATGAATCCTTTTTTTTTTTTTTTTCCTTTCTATTTTAATAATACATGATAAAGATTTCTAAATTTAGGCTTAAACTTGAAACCTAATTCATCCTTGTGCGACTCTTATTATTTGCTATTTCTGATCTACTATTTGCTATTATTAAGCGCATAAATGAGCCATATTTCTTTATATTGAGGCGGTACATCCATAAGTAGATGTCCAATAAATAGAATTGTTCTTGTGAAATCGGGGTTTCTGCTAAAGCAGTGGAATAGTAGGTTCAGTTTTCAATGCCAAACCAACCTGAATTACCTTTGTTTGACATTTTATGTCGTAGGGTCTCTTAATTTTCTTTAATGTGGCAATAAAGTTTAATGTAATTTATTTCGCTTCTAGCAGCCAATCGTTTTTGTTTTTTTCTTTGCATGCAGTTTCAGCTGACACTACATGGCTTATTTATGGAATGCTGAATCCACTACATCTTCTGCCGATTACAAGGATCAGTGGCAAAATTAAAAACTTAGTGTTAGAAAGTGTAAAACTAAATTTTTTCATTGATATTGACTGACATTGTTTTGCGAAATGAAAATTTAAAAATTAAAACAACATGTTTTTAATTTATGTTGTTTTATTTAAGAAATTATTTTAGATAGCGTTTGGCATTCTAAATGTTTTTATCTCACCGAGACATATTTTTTAAAAATTCCTTAATCAGGTATTTTTATATTTTATTGTAACTGAAACTGACCAATGAAATACAATAAAATGGATTGAAATCATCGTGAAACATAATTTTTACTCTAGTTCAGATCAAAATTTCATGCAATTTAATAAAAGAAATAAAGCTGCATATTTTTTCTGAGAGATTAACTGATTTTTAACTTTCCTGGATACAAGGACTGATGATGTATTCTGCGACTGGTAAAAGATACATTATTGAGTGAAAATTCATGATGAAATATAATTTACTGTACAATATACAATAATATATTGAATTTTCCAACAATATTTTGATTTCATGAACAATGATTAAACGAATTTTTTTTCAGTAGAAGTAAAAAATGTGATTTTTTAAAAGAATAACCTTCATCTGAAATGATAATGCGTATAAATTTGTGTAAAACACAAGGAAATACTTCTTTAATAATAGTAAATTTGAATGAATTGTTGAATAATATTTGTTTTGTGTTTTTTTTATATGTTTGTTTTTAATAATTTTTGGATTTCAAACATTTTTTTATGAATGAATTTTTGCCATGTATGATGTTTATAATAGTTTCTGTACATTAATAACAAATATATTTTTGATTTCTCTAAGTTTTCACTAGCATTTTCAAAATCGGTTGGAGATGTTTGGATTTTATGAACAAATTTTTTAAGGAATGTAAATATTTTTGAGCTGAAATATTTCTAGCTCTGCATCTGCAAATTATTTCCTTCCAGTATGCTTGCAAAATTAAGTCTCTTATGTTTTTATATATGCGTTACGTTCTTTTATATTTGTTCATAAACTGTTTTGACGAAATCAGAGAAGTAATAATACCCGTAAAGATTGACAATGTTTATTACTAATACTACACCACACCACACCACACCACATCACTGAGTGCCTAGAGCTGAGTTGCTCCTATACAGTTTGGAAATGATGTGGGTGAGAAGTTTGATTGGACTCTGTGGCGCTCTACATTCAGAGACTGGAGCCTACGGCTTAAAGTAAATTCAGAACCACTACAAACATCCATGGCATCGCCGGGACTCGAACCCGAACGATAATGTTTATTGTGGAAACTAAGATTCACATCTTAGTGTCAGAAAAGAGAAACTTTAGAAAACGTCTAATTTTCACGATTCATTCCTTTTGCCGAAGTAGTTCATTTCCTTAACATCACATTTAAATATTTATTGTATGCAAATTTCCAATAAAAAGGCACAGTAACGGCAATTACAGTTGGACTTTTGAAGGTTCGGGAGGAAGTTACTCAAAGATGTTGTTCTTTAAAAGCATCACTTTCTTAATGCTTCAAATTATTACTGTGGCACATGACATCATCCATGAAAGATATCATCTCGAGTATTATTTTTTGCGACTTGTTAGATAAATACTATACCAGGAGTCTTTGACAGGATCTGTCGCTCTTTCATTAGCCATTGTAAATTGTGCAGCGGGCATGCCTACCTAATCTAAATAAGTAAAATTGCACATCTTATGATATTGATAATTCTTCTTCTTTTTATTATTAAATCAAATCAAGTTCAAATTGGAGATCTAACCTCCTGTCTCATCTGATACTGAAATTCGATCCTAGGTTTCATAATAAAAGTTGTTTGTCTGGATGGGTACTACTCTTTTCTCATTTTGCTAAAAGTTTACAAGTAACATCGTAATATAAATATATATGTATATATAATTGTCAGAAAAGAGTAAAGTTGGATGTTCAATTTGAAGTTTTAACAATGAAAAGAAGAAGATTTAACGAAATCATAAGATGAGCAATCCTATTTATTTAGATCAGGTAGATATTTAAAATGGTGCTGAAGACAATTAACAGGATTCTTGGAGTTTGTATATATATATATATATAATTATAGTCCCTCTTATTTATGCATATTCATTCGCTATGTACAAATTTTCGTGTGTTTTAGCGTTACACCCATCAAAAAATTAACCCCAAAACAGAGGAAATTTACAATTAGTTTTATTCAATCATGAAAAATAAAAAATAAAAAAAGATTAAAAGATTTTTCTAGATTACGACAATTTTATGACAATATTGTATTCATTTTACTGGTAGAAAGAATTAAAAAAAAAAAAAAAATCCATTAAAATTACGTATGTAAGTAGGAATACTTAAAATTTTTATCTGATTATATAAATTTATGAAACAAATATATTTACTATGTACAATTTTTGTTCGACTTAAATTCCTTCATTTGTTTTGAATACAGACTTGTTTACGACGAGGAAAATAAAAAAGAAAAATACAAAGGATTCTTTTTGAGTGATTTTTTTCCTGTTTGTTTTCATGCCCATACCCATAGAATGGATTTTTGCACCGATTTCATTATTTTTAAAATTCTTTTGGACGTAACCTGTTTTAGTTTATGAAAATTTTTACTTATTTACTTCTCTTCAAGTATACTTGCATCTGTACAGAGTGATTGAAAAGCGTTCTGATAAATTTTATTGATTGATAGGTCGAGCACACCAATTTGATACAGGAAATATAGATGCGGAAATGTTTATGTACGCTCTGGCTTTTCAGGAAGAATCTGCAACAAAGTAATGCAAGTATTATTAACACACGTTCCTTAAACAGTCTGGGCATATTGCTGAAAATAATCAAAATTGCTGTTATTTTTAAGAATATAAACTCTGCAAAGTCTAATCATTGTTTCAAACAATATAAGGTTATTCCGGATGATTTTTTTTTTTTTCTTCTGAATAATTTCTAAAATTAAAATATTTTAATCATATATAGAACTTAATTTCTAGTTTAAACTGATACATTGATTTTTTTTTTTTTTTTCATTTGAAACGCTTACTAAATTAGTGGCCATTTGCTCTTTTTTATTATTATTATATATGAAAACTGTATATAGGTTATGATTACATCATTAAATGATTAGAGTTACATGTATTCCGAATTTTTGATTTAAGTACTAAATACAGAAAAACTGCACATTACACAATTCTTCGTATTTAAAATGTATGATATTAAAGAAAGAAGTTCTATTTTGATTTATTTTACGCAAAAAATATTTAAAATTAATTCGTGTAAGTATTCAATTACTTCGAAAGTTTTTCATATTTTATTCAAATATGTAAAAAACAAAAAGTTTTAAACTTTTAGTTCAATTGTTTTTAAACTATGTTCTGCACTCTATTGAAAAATGTAGAAATTATTTTACGTATTTCCTTATATAAAAATTCTTTATCCTTTCACTTCTGTTCTATTCCGTCCTATCCCTCTAAAAATTCATTACACAAACTCAATTTACAATATTTATATATTGGAAACTCATATATAAACATATTGTATGTTAAATTTAAATAACTTCACATCTGTCATATAATAGTTTTAAGCGAAAATATATCACTATCATACTAATGAAACTTTAATAAGGTATTGAGAAAATGATTGTTAAATTTAAAATCTTGTTTAAATGGTTTAAAAAATCTACAGTTAAAAAGTTGTTGCTGATAAGGTCTATAAAATTTGATTTAAAAGTTAAAATCTTCCCTTTCAGGGGGATGGGGCAAGACATCACATAATATTATATTACACGCATATGTTAAAATTGCGGCAATACATTGTATTTTATTACAATCATTTAGATCCTTTACACAACAGTTTTTTCCATTTGACCAATTATATTTAACATTGTTTTGCTTGAAAATTGTTTCTTTGTATGAATTTCGCAATTTTACAACTTTCTTTTTATAAAAGATTTTCTTTTATCATTGATGTTTTATAAAAATATACTCTGATAATTTGTGTAATAATTTCAAGATTATTTTTTAAATAATCACTTAATTGCACTGTTACTGTCCAAATGCTTTGTTTTTGCTTTTTTCCTAAGGTTGAAGCTTCGAGTTCGGTAAGCTTATGGCTAATTATTGCAGTGCTTTTCTAACACATTCTGATTTCTTAATTGTTTCATTACCAAATTTGTAATAAAATTTGTAAAAACATAGTGAATTTACATTTGATATACTAAATTGTTGTTATTGCTAATCAATAATTAATAAATTGGAACCGCAGAATATAAATCGGGTGATTAATTTTCGTTTCAAAATAAAAAAAAAAGCATTATGTAACAAAAATATTTTCGGCAAATATCTTAATATCTGAATTCAGGGGTTTCACTACTTTCCTAATGTGTGATCTTACTATATATATATGAGTGTTTTAAATACATTCATTAACAAATTTTGTAATAGACAAACTGTAATTACAAGAAAGAAAATCAACTAGATTTTGTAATATTTAATATTTTTTTTATCCACTTGATTTTCAAAACTTAATGTGATATATAGGGTAGCTCACATTTAAGTTTTTGAAAATTAGTTGGGAAAAAAAATATTAAATATTATATATAGATAGATGTTTTATCAATTTCTTTTATTTTATCGTTTTAAAAAAAAAAAAAAAAAATAATGATTTTAGAAATGGAATAATTTCAAAACCCGACTCATTAAGCAAGCTGCTGATATTATTAGTGATTTGCTTATTGTTTTAAAGTAGTTTCTGAAATCCTATTCGAGGTAATAGTAGAGCAAGGTCAGACACTAAAAACTCAGACTCCTCGTTTTTTTTCTTTATTTTTTGCATCTATTGTAATAAGATTGATTAATTTGGGAAATAGTACAATGTGTCTTCCTCGATTGACGGTGGATAATTTTCTAAATGGCCCCTTTATTCTCTCCTACCCCTCATATTTTTTTAAAAGTGTGTTTTTTTTTTTTTTTTCCAAGTCTACGTCCTTGCTTTTGAATAGAGGAAGACGTTTATTCATTGTTAGTTTAAAGTTTTTGTTTCCCACCTGCTTAATGAGAAATCATCCCTATTCGGGGCCACTCTTTTCTTCCACACAGAATAATAATTATTCTGAGGCGTTGGGCGTTTTTTTTTTTCCCTCTTTTGTTTTTATGATTTATTTCATCATTATTATTTTATTATTATTTTTTTTTTTTCAATCTTTCTCTCTTCTTTCCCCACCGGTCGTGCAAGACGACATTTTTTTCTACTTGGATTTTTTTTTTTTTTTTCCCCCTTCTTTCTCTGTTCCCGTTTCGCGGGCGAAAAACCAAGAAGAAAAAAAAAAGGAAAAAAAAAAAATAGAAGGGGGAGCTTTACCCCAGCGTCCCTCGCTCCTCCTCCCCGAAAAGAAAAAAAAAAAAAAACCGAAGAAAGAAAAAGTAACGCTGTTGCCGTTGCTGAGAAACTTTGCATGTCGGTTCTGTGTGTCCCGGGGCAGTGGATTAATTGGACAGGTTTGGCTGACCAAACTCCCCATCGCAGGGCCTCCCCGTGCATGCATGCATACATGCATGCTTTCTGAGCGCGGATCGTCTTTTGACTTCCACTTCATTCAACACGTTGGAAAGTCGCCGTTGGTGGAATGAACAGCTCCTGCTCTAATTTGTCGCTCTCCCTTCCTTTTTTTTTTGTTTCCCTGGAAATCATGTAGTTTGTTCGACTGTTAATTGACTCAGGGTTGACAGTGGATGCATAGCCGCGGACGCCCGCGTGAGCCCTTTGCTTGGGACTCGTTCAAAGAAAAGTGCCTTATGAAAAGAGGTAAGAGCCATTGCTGTACTCTATAGAACACTTAATCAGGCGCTTTGCTTCCTTTTTTGGCTGTTGGTTGCCGCCAAAAGTGACCAGGGTTTTTACCTTCCTGATTTATGTCGTTTAGGAAGGGATTTTACTCTTGTACGTGGACCAATCGAGGCGGAGCATGCGCTCTTGGGGGCGTTTGTATCTGTTTTGAAATACTACTTTTTTTTTTTTTTTTTCACTACATTTCCGCTTTCTCTTAATATGTGCGGTTGTTTGTGTTGTTTGTTCTGATCTCTTTTTATTTTTTAACTAGAATTTTATAGTGTTGATTTTTTTGATAATGAAAAATAACTTATTTATGAAAAATAACTTAATAATATAAAATAACTTATTTTAACGAAGTTATATACAGAAAATAAATACCATTACAGTAAAAAGGATAATAGAAAAGTAGGTATTAAGGCACTCGATAATGCATATTATTAAATTAGTATTCAAGATTGATTTTAATAAATTGGGAGGCGAAATACAAAATATTAAAATGATTTATCTTTGTGTACTTTGAATTTTTATTTGTTATTTTAAATAAGAAATATTATTTTACTATATGTTTTATTGAATATAAAAAAAAAAAATTACTTTGTTGTTTTTTGTATTGTTAATGAAAATGAGTTAACAAAAAATACCGTTTTGATAAATTTATTTAATTTGTTGAATTTTTCAGATTTTTAAAAAATATCTTCAGTGAAATGAATGCCATTATCATTTGAATTTATTTTTATAACTGAAATTCTTCTGGGACTTATATAGTTAATCAATTTATTGATTTTAAGTTCAGTTATATAAGGAAGCATGTAATTGTGTATTTTTTAATATTTCTTGAATTTTTTTAAATATGATAATTTTTTAGAAAATTTTAACTATATTATTAAATAAACTTTGAATTAATAGTTTCTTAATGATGTAATGGCTAATGATATATGTTAATTATTATTTATATAACAGTTTGTTCTTAATGTGTACTTTTATTTATATGTATTCATATTTAATATATATCTTTAATTTTGAAGAATATATTTATTATTGTTAAAGAAGTTGCCATTTGTATTTTAGCTCTTTCATTGTATACAAATTATCTAAATTTTTTTTATTAATTAAGATTAACTAATAAATAAATTATGAATTTAAACTTGGCGTATTTCTCTAAAATTAGATTGATTTTTTTATGAAATTGTATACTTTAAGGATGTTTTGCAAGATTTATTTATGAAAATTATTTACTGTCGTTGTTTTAAAAGAAACATACTTTTATTCAAAAATATTCAATATTAATTTTAAATATTTAAGTTATTATTCGAAAGAAATTAATACTAAATAATTAGTCAAATTGTTTGATGAATTTTGTTAATTGTATATTATTTCATTATTGGTGTTTGTCTATTATTATTTTTTTCAGAAATTTATTAAAATTAACAATTTGAAATGCGTACAGTCTTTTTTAATCTAAAAATAATTTTATTTATAATATTTTAATTCAATTTATTAAGAAGGGGTATACTTTAATTTTTTTTGTACAGAATATCAAAAGAAAGTTTAGTGTATATTATATTGGCAATTCATGTTTTTGTATGATTACTTTAAAAATGTGGGTTTTTTTTATTCAATTAAGGAAACTAATTTTATTTAACTACAAATAAAACAAATGTGTTATTTCATAATTAAATTTTTATAATATTTTTCAAATGTTCGTTAATTTATAATATAGCTAAGGGATTATGTGGAAAAAAAAAAAAAAAAAAAACTTTGAAAACTATTGAAGGTAATACAAAATTATAATTATTATTCTAACTGACTATATTTTATCACTAACCCTTTATGAAACAAAAGTTTCTTGCAGAAAGATTTAATTTTTCTCATTCTCATTTAAAATCATAAAAAGAAGTAAAGCATATGTCGTTGGGAAATAGTTTATTTAGTTATATAAATAACGAAATACATTCAATATCTTTATTTAAATTTTTATACAATTTTAACAAAATTAATTATTTAGAGTTTCTAAAAATTATTAACTTCCTGTTGAATTAATAGAAGTAGATTCACTTCCTGTAGTTGTGGATAAATATTTTTTCTTCAAAATATGACCAACATTTTTTACAATATGTGGTAACTTTATTAAACTAGGCATGAATACATGTATACTGGGAATATAATCTTGAAATATTATGAATTTTTTCCTTACTTTATTCTTAAATTAATATTTTAAAATGAACGATTTACTTTTCTTATTTACCAAATTATTTTGTATTTATTTTAATATCATGTTTGGTTTAATTGTGTGTTGTATTGTTAATAAATCGTTTTTGCATTCGTAATTGAAAATTTTGCTGTGTATGATAGAATAATTGAATAAGATATTTTATTGATAATTAATAATTATTGAATTTTGCATAATTATCTATAATTATTATACAATACCTTATCAATTAAGAAAATTTGTTCAATGTTCTGAAATTAAAATATTTCACAATAAATATTTTTTATATATATATATATATATATATATATAAATACTCACTATATTCTAAATTAATAGATAATTATTTTAAAAATCTTAAATATTATAAGAAAATTTATGTAATATTTGTTTTAAATGTAGCAAAATATCTTATTCAGAATAATTTCTATTCTAGTATGTTGTTTTATTTCGAAGTAAGTACACACACACGCACAATATAGTAATAAGCGGGTTATATGTTTCTAGAGAGGCCTAACAATCCTTTTTTTCTGGGAACACAAAATTGCCTAAAAAGAACACTATGGGAAATTCAGTTTGTGTAATAATTGCATTTGCAGACCAACCGTGCAAAAGCAGAGCTTCGTGGAAACGGCATCTCATTAGGCATAGTTCTTCTTGTTGCCGGGCGCCTGTGTTTTAACTAATGCCTCCTTATAATGGCGTCATCGGCATAGAGCAGTCATTCCGCTACCCTGTTGGGGCCCCAAAATATGTAGGACGAGGAGGAATGTACGAGTTGTGTGTGTGATGAGCGAGCATCCATTTGCATCCAGTTTTCAGGCTTGATACATTCTGCGGGAAGGGTAAGTTCTCGGGTTGTTACTTTTTTTGGATATTTCTTTTTTTTATTTATTTCAACAGGGACTTGTGTTTTATTATTACTCGTTTTTAGTCCTAATGCGATTTTGATTGTCATTGTTTGATGGGAAATGATCTGCTACAGTATCTATTTTCACTGTAACATAAGGCACAGGTTAAAATTAAACCTTGAATATTTTCATTCTAACGCTTTTATGAGGCAGAAATAAGGTTTTGGTAAAGATTTAAGTCTTCAAGAAGTTCTTATAAAGATTTTTTAATTATTCAGATGCTGAAAAATAATAATCATGCAGTTTTCCGACAGAAGTGAAGGAGCGACACTTTTTAAAGTTTTTTAAGACGAACTTATCAAGTACTGCTAGTAAATTTGTTTCTTCTAGAAATTAGAATGTATTTCCATAGTAGTCCTAATTGTAGACTTGTGTTCTTTAGTAACTTAGAATTATGATCCTATCACTTTAAATATTTTCAGTAATTTATTTCATTTTTTGCATTTCTAAAATTACTGAAAATTCTTTTGGGTAGTAAAATTTAAAAGTAATATTCATCAAGACGTAATATAAAATTTAAAAATAGGTGCTAGAAAAATATTTGTATAATTTCCCCTTTTTTTTTAAATGTAAAATTATTATCATTATGTTTATTATCATTCAGAAAGAATATTTAGTTACTTAAAAGTATATTAATGTATGTATTAATTACACCGTTTTGCAACAGATTGAAATTGATTTTATTGAAATTAAATATGCACGAAAGCAATAATCACTAATAAGATCATTAAAATTCGAGACCGTAGAATCTATCAATTTAGCAATATGTAGCAATTGCATACTGAATGTTTCAAATCAGTAACTGGTGAAACCTGTCCTGAAGAAGATTCATGCTTATATATGTCTAAGTAAAAAATGATAAAGTATTCGTCCAGCTGTACATTCCGCCACATAACTTTTGTTCCGAATCTGTGACATTCTAAGACGGCGAATCTGGCAATGCATGTTCAAATGGTAAAGGGTCTGATGACCTTGCTGGCCAAGGACGAGTACCAAATAGCACTGAGGGAGTGTGAAGATATGCGAACCACATGCAGTGCGGTGCTATTTTTGTTGGAAAATACCTCGAATTATAAAAGGTGATGGAAATATTCACAAGTTGCCTTCAAGATATTGTTGTACCAAGTATGACTATGTGTGACTGACTGTTATGGGAGACAACAGCTCACACATAAGGTTTAATGTTTATGTGCATCTCTAAAACTAAGACTGAATGGGATCGATAGCCTTGAACTTCCGTACTCGGACCTGAGTGGTCATCTACTGCAGGATTGAAACGAGTTTCGTCGAATACTATTCTATACTAATTCGCTGGCGACCTTGGTGATAGTGATGTTAAAGGTCGACATTTTTAAAGAGCGCTTTCAATGTAACCCCCTTAGCCAAGCTTTGTAAGATAGGCAGAAAGTAACACAGGTGGTACGGAGGAAGCTGTAGCACAATGGATAGCAGATAATGTTGGGACGGCAGGGGTTTTGGGCCTCGAACAAGCATCAATCTCGCCTGACTTCCAAAGCTTTCATTCCGTCAGTAAATTCCTTGTAGCAAGCATTACTGCCAGCACTTATGCACAGACGTGTCCGTACAGTGCATACTGTGGTTGTCTATTCCTCAGCATGATCAGCGAACGCTACACGTCTTAGTTTTGCGACCGCTTATGTTGTTATTCATTTGGCTATAATGTCTGAGACAATTCGGAAACAAAATCAAAGATTGTGTTACTAAAGAATTGCAAAATTTTGAGATATTTATTGTTATTATTAATATTATTTGTTAAAGAAGAGAATATATAACAAAACAAGCT
Source organism: Caerostris extrusa (assembly GCA_021605095.1). NCBI lineage: Eukaryota > Metazoa > Arthropoda > Arachnida > Araneae > Araneidae > Caerostris > Caerostris extrusa. Next base: position 59,705 of record BPLR01010457.1, on the reverse strand, counting down.
TCGGCAATCAGTTTCAGTGAAGGTAATCAGTTTCAGTTTTACTTGTAACTTTAGAATAATTTTTATACATTTATGTATATACAACTGTCTTTTTTTTTTATTATTATTTCTGGCCACTTAACCTTTTAGTAAAAGTCAAATACTACACATTGGAATCAAGCAATAAGCATTGGAATCTTTAGGATAATGAATGGCGTCATTAACTGGATTTTCTGTCTCTTGGATGACAAAATAGGTCGAAATGAATGAATACATTGGGTTGTGTTAAGACATAACAATAAAATACTTGTTTGAAAACCGGTTCAATTTTATTTTTAATAATATATTAAAATTTGATAGCTAACAAGTAATATAAAAAAAAAATTTTAAAGTCAATTCCTACTTTTTTTTCGCTATATTGCAGAAAGTCCTTTATAAATAATTTTCATTCTTTTTTTTGTTTATTTGGCACCATCTATTGTTATGTATGCAACGTAATTCTAAAAAAAAAAAACTAAAATAAAATGAATTAATTAAATTGAATGAATGAATTAATATTTGAAATAACTGTATTAGCATCCAGTGTCATCCAGTACAAGTTTAAAAAAAAATGTATTTGGACTTGAGTGGATGAATAAAAAGTATTTTATGAACGATTGAAAATTTTAGCAAGATATATATAGGGAGAGTGTGTGCTAATAGAAAGAATTGAATAAATAAATATCATTTTATCATAATAATTAATTCTCTTTACTTTTCGTATTTGTTGTGCATTTCTTGCGAATGTCCGCATCGGTGAAGAATCTATGGCAAAGACATTCACCATCCAGTTAAAAATGGCATATATGTTATTTTCTGTATCCCAGTAACGACAAGGCTGTGACTGTAACGGACAAATGGCTGGATCCATCACCCAAATTCTTCCTGCAGTGTATGATTTCTCATCGCACACTAAATAACGCGCGAACATAAATATGGAGGGAGAAGAAGAAGAAGAAGAGATGGATATGGGCGGACGAGATAAGCAGGATCGAGAGACGAGTGAGTGAGAAAGATCTATATACATAAAAGATGGGATTCAGTTCGAAGCGCTTCCAAACGGTCACTTGTCTGCCATGCATTTATGGATCAGAATTCTGCCCGTCCATGGAAGGGGGAGGGTAGTGATACCTGAGCAGCAGTTTGACTGGCAAAGGAGAGAGGGAATGGGAGCAGGCCATTTTTCGTGAATATGAAACGAGACCCAATAAAAGAAACTCCATAAAGTAGAAGGCATAAACCCATCTCAAAAGTTTCTCGCCATAGCCATGACTATGTAATGCATGGATAGTGCTCGCCTTCTCTTAGCCCTACCTCCCAATCCCCTTTCCTCCAGTCCAATCTCCATCGGCTGCCTTTTCAGATCGCAGGACTTGGTATTCATGTGCACTTCGTATGCTTCAACTTGGCGCGTTTTATTCATAAAATCCAAATATGGAATAGACCCTGGACGGCTGCATTTTGCAATAGGCGACTGTGCAAATAAAAGAGGAAGAAAAGTGTGTGTGCAAAAAATAGCACCCAATTTTTGATGAAAGTAGCATCCTTGGATATTTTTTTTTTTTTATAAAAAATGATCCTATTTTGCGTGGACACCAATTTTGGAAAGAGATCTCCAAAAGGGAAGGATCACACTAGCTGAATTTCTATTTATTTATTTTTATTTTTCTGAGAAGAATTTTGGAGACAAAAGAAACCAGTAATTTTGAAAGTAAATAGAAGTGTTATTTGAAATTTTTATGCTTAATTTCTTCTCACTAATATTTTGTGATATAATTTTAAAGAACATAGGCAGTTCATCAATTTTCTTGCCATATCTTCAAAGCTTTATTTTAATCTTTTAGAATATTTCATCAACCATTTTTCTTTTTATCTTTTCATCTTACGACGTTTCATTTATTGTCAATTTGTTTTTTAAATGTGGAAAATATTTATAACCTTTGAAAAATAATGTGAAACAGCATTATCTATCAATTGTACATCATTTTTGTAATCGTTTAGTTTCTATACTAGGTTTAATGGCCGATATGGGCTTCCTTTTCTCTGGCGCTCGGGTCCCTGTGGTACCATGGATGTTTGTAGTGGTGTTCAGAATTTACTTTAAATCGTAAGTCCCGGTCTAATGAGATGGTAGAGCGTTTTGAAGGTAGTGTTACTCACGTCCGTAGCATATCTTCAAACTACACTTGCCCGGGGTAGTGCTAAATGAGTAACAGCGGTGCAGCAATTGCTTATGGCATGAGGATTAACTGTCTCTGCATTGCCAGCTGCATTAGAACAGCAACACAATATCAACAGTTTTAGAATATAGGAAGATCTCATTTTTAGCTTCACTTTTTTCCTTACCTTTCTTGATTTTATGTAATTATTATTTTCTTTATAGTGTTACTTTGTTTTCTTGTGAAATTTTTCATGTATTTTTAAAAATTAAATAGTTTAACAATTCCTAATTTAATCTTTATTTTACCTATATTTATGTATTATACAGTTATTAAAGTTAGTTAATTAATAATTATTTATATTTTCAATCTTTTGTATTTTATATTATTACTACTGTCAATAATAACTATGCAAATTCTTTTCCATATTTCGCTGGGATTATAAAATCAAATTTATGCTTCGCTTTTAGTTGTGTGTCGATAGAAATGTCGATATTTACATTTATTGTGTATACTTCCTCTTCCTTTAACTTTCTGCGCATTGAACTTTTTAGCATTTCGTTTTTAAAATATGTATTCTAGTTTGTTTAAGAAAATAGTGTGTTTTCCAAATTCTCGTAAAGAATACAATAACACACGTTTAAAAAGAAAAAAATATTTATTCATACCATTACTTATTTATTATTTTTTTCTATTTCCTTGCTTGAAGAAAGGGGAAGTGGAATGCATCTCTTGCACTCAAAGTATACTTGGAAGTCTAACATGCACCTCTCACCATCACCACCCCTCAAATTTCAAGAATCTTACCAGAAACCGTTTCGTGTATATATGTATAAACTATGAATACTCACGCTCAAAACACCCTCTTTTTCAACGTTTTGAAGGGAGAAAAAAAATCACCAAAATTGCACGTTTGGGGGCGCAGATAGTTGAATTTGGAACTTTTTTTTTTTTTCATTCGGCACTATCGCACAGACACGCGAGAAAGGCCGATTTTGTATATATATATATTTTTTTTTTTATATAGGGCTTCTTATTTTATTCCAAGTTTGTTTTCCTGTATATTCTTGCTTAAGAAAGGAGCAATTTCCATATTTTTCCTTTTCCTCCATACTGTTATTCGCATCTATCATTTCCATGTTGTCCTGAGGGGCCGGCTCAAAAGAACATTCGATAGTTTCGTATGTCCGTTTCCTGTTGTGGTGGCGGTAAGCTTTATCCTTCTTGCAGGACAAACATTCGGCCTCAACTGCCACCGAGCCTCCTTCTCCAGATCGAAGCTTTTATTTATTCTTGCATTTTTTTAGTTTTAAAAGAGATTCTCAGTTCTTTATTTATCATTTATGTACAGATATATATATTAAAAAAAAAAAAAAAAAAATAGTATTCGAAATTTCTTCCCGCGTTCATAAATTTTTGAAATATTTAGGTTTCAATTTTTTATTTTATATATGGTGTTACAGAATTTGTTTGATTCCATTTCAAGAATAAATAATTGATATTAATTGAGACATAGGATTTCCGAAAGGATCAATTTCAAAGGATTTCTGAGAATAAATAAATAAATAAAGGGTCCTCGGCGCTCGGTACCATAAGTTTCGTGTTCGAGTCCCGACGGTGCCATGGATGTTTGTAGTTTTTCAGAATCCACTTTAAACCGTAGTTTCCGGTCTAATATGACCGTAGGGCTTTGTAGGGGTTGTGTTACTGGAGTCCGTAGCATATCTTCAAGCTACACATGCCCCCTAGGTAGTGCTAAATGAGTAACAGCGGTATAGTCGTTGCTTATGGCACAAACATTAACTGTCTCTGTATTGCCAGCTGCATTAGAACAACAGCAAATAAATAAATGTAGGAAACAAAAAGTGATTTTAAGTTGAGTTTCTCAAATCAATTATGTGGTCAGTTTTAAATGTTTTGCTGTTGTTGTTCTAAAATACAAACAGCATTTATTTAATTTTTCGTTTTCTCGTGATGTTTATTATTTTAAATTTGTAAGTGTTAGTTTATATTTTTCTATATAAATTTTCTGAAAAATTTATAGAACTTTTAAAATTTAATTCAATTTGATTCATCATAATGATTCTAAAAATTAATTTTTTTAATATCTCAAGAGAAAAGTAAAATTTTTTTGATGTCAAAATATAGATTGTATCGAGAACATAAATAGTTTTTATGTTCCATTCTTTTATTTTACATCTCCTCTAAATTATAATGTAAAATTCCCTTTAGGTTTTGAATGCATTAAATAAAAGTGTTAACTACATATTAAAGGAAAAGCTTATCATTGTTATTACTGAATTTTGTTTAAAACCAATGATAGTAGTAAAATGGAATTTCTTAGCGAAGATTATGTACGCTCCCGGACCTTTTTTCTCCATCCATCTTTCTCTTAACTCATATTTTAGGGTTCTTTACAATTCATATACTAGTGGCTCAAATCTTCTTAGCCCGAAATTATACTTTTCAAAATTCTGAAACGCAGGGTTGCCGTTTTTCTCTTTAGGCAGTTTTCTTTTTTGTTTGCTTTTCTTTGTGTTATTACGGGGTATTTTTCCAAAGAATTATGTAATTTTCACATTGATGTAGTAGGATAATGTTTTTGAATAATACATATTTGTTCGAATGTTTTTAGCATGAAATTGTACAATAAAATACACGCAAATAGTTATGGATCTCGATACCTTCAGTTGGCATAGAGTTTTAAAAATACTACATTCAGCAGTAAAATAAATAGTTTCAGTAGTTATCTAGTCTAAATTATAATTTTCTCCTCAGGGTTTTTTTTTTAAAAATTTTTTTTTTTTTATTTATTTATTTATTATTTGTGTGTGTGTGTGAATAGCAGAATTTATTAGATTTTTTTTTCATTTATTTTATTTATAAATTTTAGGGGAAAAAATTAAAGAAACAAGCGAAAGACAGAAATTGTTTCGATTTGAAACAAAAAAAAAATAATAATATTTATATAACATAGACATAACTGAATATATTCCGTAAACATATCCGTTCATTTATCAACTGAGAAATATTTTGTCAAATAACATATAAAATGGGGCCTGATAACCGAGTGACTAGCGCTCGGTGCCACAGGTTTCGATTCGAGTCCCGGGCAGTGCCACGGATATTTGTAGTGATTCGGTATCTACTTTAAACCGTAGGTCCCTGTCTAATATGACTGTAGAGCTGAAAATCCTACCACGTAAAAAGAAAACCTATTCTTTAGAAATCTGACGGCAGGCAGACGGCTTTGGCATACCATGGGGCTGTTGCAGCACTGATGATGATGGTGGATATTATGGATATATATTGTTATATTAGCAATAGCTATAAAATTTCGAGCACCAATGATTTTTTTGAGGAGCTTTATAATGGCAAATTTTATTTTTCATAATATACTTTTTATTTTAAGTAAATAAATAAAATTTTGCATTCTTCTCAGTTATTTTAATCTTTATATAATTTATTATCATTATCTTTCAGGAAGGTAATGAAAACTGTATTTTTCGTTATAAAAAAGAAAAAAAAAAGAAAAAATGTTGTGTAGAGTAAGTCTTTTGTTTATGATTTTCTGAGAAACCTTCCAAAAAATATTTCATTCATTTTTTTGTTTAAGCTGACTTTCTCTCTGTTAAAAATACATTCCTTCCGCTCCTTTATTGTATTGTGTTTTGCATCTGGTTATACCAACAAAAATTTTATCATAGCGAGAAAGGGGGAAAAAAAAAAAAAAAAAAAACGAATTCTCTCTCCATTTCTTTGCACCATTCACATTTTCTATAAGCACTTCCTATTCTTTTTTTTTTTTCTTTTTTTCTGTCGGAATTTCGTTTGGAATAAAAGATTATGTTCGAATGGCAAATTTTGTTTTCGCGCCCTTTTTTTTTTTTTTCTGCCCTCCCACGATATATTTACCACCTCCTTTGAATGTAAACAAATTGAAAGCAGAAAATATAATATATTCTTATATATTTCAAAATCCTCTTTCTGGCTACGTTGCCAGAATAGCAATGCCTTCCGATTCTTCTTATTTATATGTTCCAAATCGGAATATCTGAAAGAAAGAAAATGCATATATATATGGAAAAAAAGCAACTTATATATACGTTTATAAGAATCGGCAAAAGCAATTTTCTCGGATCACTCAGATGAATAGCATAAGCACAGGCACATTTGATTTGGCAAATACAGTATCCAGAATACCTAAATAAAGGCTGGCATTCAATGAAGTTGCTATGAAAATTTGATGTTTATTCAGTTTTCTATCTCTTATTTTATTTATTTACTTTTTTTTTTTTTTTCCCTCTATGCAAGAATAGTATGAGAAAATTCTTTTCAATTTGTGGCATACTGCACCAACATTACTTTTTTTTCCTCTTGTGAATATTTTTTGAAAGGCAGGCATTCTTATACAGTACTTTTCATTTCTGTGTTGAAATCGAATTTTCCTTCATATAATCATTTTTTTGGCAGTCATCAAAAGTATTGTAAACATAATTTTTTTTTTTTTTTTTTTTTTATTGCAAAGTTTCCGTTTGAACAAAATTTCTTATTAGAAACCAAACATTTTCTTTAAGGCATTTGAATAAAATAATTTTTTAAAAAAGTGGTAGCGCAGTTTGCATTTAGTTTCCCCAAGTTAGGTAAGACTTCGTAAAAAATTATGAAATTTAACAAAAGTCGTTTATTAAAACATTTAAAATAAATATTATATACTACTATCATATCTTTGTTTAAAAAATTTCGAATTTTGAAGGGAAGATCTTAGCGTGCATAGAAATAATTTTTTTTTCTAGAATCTTTGAAGTTCTTGTCTATTAATTTAACGAAAAATAAACTGTCTTTGAATATATAACAGTTACATACATTCATTCACAGTTTTGCATGCATTCACAGTTATTTTACATAAAAAGATTAATTGAAAAAATATTATTTCAAATCAAATCCTATATATTTGTACAGCGCATCTTATTTACTATTAAACATTTAAAGTGTATTAATGAATGAACAAAAACGCTTACATAAGGCTTATATTTGAATCACTTAATCAAATATTTGTTATAAAAAGGCTTGCTGATTTGCCATAATATATACATGTATTTATTTTGCTGTCTTCTGAAATTGATTTTTGTAGTAATATTTATTATTATTCCTTAATTTTTGAATGCACAGTCTATAGTCACATTGTGTGATTGAGTGTATATTTTTTAGTATTGTGCAAAATTTTAAGTTTACTGCCGAAGGCAAATAAAAATATAGAATTATATTTCCTTCTTTGCTACTGTTTTAAATCCCTCAAGTAATAAACTGTGAAACTAAACATATTTGTTTTTCAAAAGATGTCAGACATGTGTGTGCGAATAGAGAAAAAAGAAAGAATGATAATGGTTATGATATATAAAAAAAGAAAATAAACACTTGACTCCCTCAGATTGCTATTTTTGTTGTTGGGGAGAGTTTTCTTGAAGTCATTTCTCACCAATGAATTATTTTATCTCTACCTATCCGTTTATTTTGGGCAAATAGGTAATTCCAATAATAGGCGGTTGCAAGTCGCTTCTGGGCGGCGCCCTGTTGTATGTTCTTCAGAAACACGATGATTGTGCCTAATGGACAATACTCGGCCCGCCACTGAGAAAACTTCACGTGTCACACGCCTTGTAACTGTTAGGCAGCCGCTTCTTATAACTAAGATAGAAAACTTTTTTTTTTCTTCCTTCCTTCCTTCCCCCTCTTAACCTTCTCTTTATTTTCTTATGTTTTACTTCTTAGTAGTTGTTTCGAAGATGCGGCGGGGGTGGAGACAAGACGAGTGAAATGGGGGAGGAAAGGCCGGTTAGAGGTGGGTTTTCAGGAAGTCTGACAATTGTTGGTGTACAGCAGCTCTAAAATTGGTATCGATCACCCTCGGAGAAATTTTCTGTGCCACTGGCCCGCTTGGAAGATCGGAAACGTATTTCATGAAACAAAACAGAGCGAGAAACGAAAATCTTCAACTTTTTTTCTTTTTTTTCTATCGTTCTTCTCTCTCTTTTTTATTTCTTCCTTCTTGTACGTACTCTTTTCATTTGGTCATTGTGTCTCACTTGCCGAGTCGAGGACCATCGTCCAGCGAGTCACTAGTAGTACAGCCAGCTAGATCCTCGCTTATTGAACTGCAGATTGGTTATTTCAGATTATTTGTGTGTTTCTTTTTTTTTTTTATATTTTCTTCTTTTTTTTTTTTCTTTCGGTTTACATATCCTAGGTATTTATCCCGGATGAAGAAAATTAGAAACCATTCAGAGTAACTTGTCAATAAAGATACCTCCCCCCCACCTACCTACCTGCCTCCCTTCTCCTGATTCTTGTGAAAGAGTTGATTTCTTTACTTTTTGTTTATCCTGATTTTTTTTCTTTTTTTTTCTCTCTCTTGCCCCTCTCCTGTTTGTGCTGCCTGTTTCTGTATTCCCGCGAGGTTCGTCCAATCTCCTTTCTTACTAATTTCTGTGAAAACTTCCTTAATCGAAACTAATCTGCCGCTATTCTTCCCTCCCCTTCTTGCCAGTCGAATGTTTTAGATTTCTGTTTTTCTCTTTATTCTCAAGGTTTTTAATAAAATTGCTATTCAGCTTCTCTTTCTTTCTTTTCTTTTTCATACCTTTTGGTCCCTTTTGCATTTTCTACATTTATAAACTCATCAATAGCGTCTTTTTTTAAGACGAATGATTAAAATCAATTAACATTTTATTTTGACTTTTTAATTTTATATTTTAAATCTTTTGTTCGAACTTAGTTATAAGATAATTTTTATAAATTACGAAGCAGTTTGTGGTTCATGTGCTCCAATGTTTATGCATTTTGACATATTTTTCTTTCAAAGGGCAAATTTGTATTACAAAAAGATAACATTTATTATTTCATATAAAAAATGAATCATTATCAATAAAAATTCTCTTAAAAATGAATAATTAAAAAAAATATCACTAATATGAATTATTTTTTAAGTGCCTAGTAATACTAAACTTTCTAATAATATTTAAAAATTTCAAAGACAAAATATATTTCCATTTTTTTTACTAATAACAAGTTAATTAAAAATCTAAATTATTCTGTTTTGTACAACTTTACTTTAAACTATAACTAACAATAAGTCATCTATGGCATTTTCAAGCCCCTTGGTCTATTCAATAAGTCTAATTCTAATAACTTATCACTGTCCTGTTATGGATTTTAAAAGAGTTCTTCACTCCCTAGAACGAAAACGAAGTGAATAAAAAATAAACTTCTTTTCCCTCAGAATGGCATCATGCTAGAACACGTAGGCCGAACCGCTCGATTATTTGGTGGTCTCTCGTTTAGAAAGCAGACTTTCTTATCTTTATTTTAAAAACATGTCCCTCGTGAATATTCTTCCTTTAGCCTCACCCATTTCTGTGCTTCTTCGTTCTGTGTTGCAATTTTTCTCCTCTTTTTGGGACAAATCGTCGTTTGAACTGGAAGATATTTCAGGAGCTCAGAAATCAGCAACCTTTGATCCCTGGCCGATAGCTCTTCCCGGTAACTTGAAAGTGTCAAAATGCCGCCTAATGGCTCCTCTGCCCCGACTTTCTTTCCTTTACTACGGATTCTTGAGGTATTTGGAGTCTGGCATTATGGTAATTTGCTTTTACTCCTCTCTGTGTGCATGCTATTCTCCCATCTTAATACACATTGTTTTGCATAAAATGCATCATCTGCATATCTATTTTATTACATGCGCCTCAAAATAACAATGTAATGTAATTTGATGATGTTTTTATAAATTTCAATTCAATAGAATCTTGCTAATAAAGACTATAAATGAAAGCTACCTATCCTCAATAATACAACCACTTTTTAAACACGAATCCTTTTATTTAAACACTGTATTTTATCCTCATCTTTTATTAAAATGATGTCCAAAAGTTCAGTATAAATTTAAAAAATATGTTTTTTAAATATAAATTAGAATAGAAAAATAAAAGTTGCAGAATTATACTTAGTGTAGCTGTAATTTTAGTGGTACTATTGTGGAGCTATAAATATTTATTAATCTCTGATGTGCATGGAGTTTTATATTTTTATCGTTTTCATAAGATATTCCCTTAACTATAAGATTAGATAATTTTTAACTTATAAGATTTGATGTTTAAGAATAGAAGTGCCCACTTTTTATTCATCAAAATGATATCTGATGATATTTTATTATTATCACCAAATCCAAATTCTTTGTAGTAAAAGTACTGATTTCATTATCTTTTCAGCATATTAAAACATTTATAAAAACGTGTTTAAAATGTATCCTGAACATAATAATTCAAATACACATATACCACTAGGTAAATATAATTTAAATCAACAAACTTTACTTCTGAATGTCGTCATTTATTTTAATACTCTTCGAAAACGTTCAGAACTTTCGGAATTAAGTTATGTTAAACATTCTCTCCGGAGAAAAATTTCGACAGAAATATGAAATTCTAAAAGAAATATTTCTTCTTCCAACTTAAAATTGCCTTTCATCTTGCTTTCGCTCCCTGCTTCTTATTCCATTTGGAAATCTAATGAAGGAACAAAATAGCTTGCTTCGTACAGGGTGATAAGTATGAAGTATAAATTCGCAGTTGATTTTATGTCGAAGGTCATCATACCTGGAATTGATCTGTATGACGAATGTTTTCTCGTTCTCTACAAATTTATGAGAATCTTATTCAATTTTCCAAGAACCCTCTCGTGTAGATATGAGCTGAGCGTCGTCGGTGAAATAAATATTTATTAATCTCTGATGTGGATGGAGTATTGAATTTTATATATATATTTTTTTTTTCATCGTTTTCATAAGACATTCCCCTTAACTTGATTTGATGTTTAAGAATGGAAGTGCCAACTTTTCTTTTTCAAATTGTCTTTACACTATTTTGGATCTTCTTTTTACCAAACCTTTTCGAATTTCGAACAAGAGATGAGGAAAATTCGTCTTTTTTTTCATTCGTTGAACAAAGTTTTTAATATTTTTCTTTTTTCTTTCAAATGAGTTTGAGAGAAAGAGTATGCTCTCACCCAAGATCTTGAAATCCATTACTAGAATTGGAACTATAGTTCTGGGGGATAGAGATTTTTCTTCATCCATCTCAATTGAGTAAAATCATTGAATAACCTCTGTGTTCACTGAATAAATAACTAAAATCAATTTTATCTTCACTTCACTTCTGTAGGATAGTTTCTTTTGCTTCTTATACCATTCACTTTTTTTTATATTTGCTAATTTTTAATGAAACCTTATGAATAAGTAAAATTATTTCATTTACTTTAAAGATTTTTAAAAACTTTTATTTTAGATAATTTAAATATAATGCTTACGTAAATTTATGATTTATCTTTAAAGTGATGTAATTTATTTCAAAAATATCTCCTATCTATATAAAAAAAAAAATCTTTAGTAATTTTTTTTTATTATTTTTTAACTGCACAATTAAGATCATCTCGCTATATATATATTTATATATGTATATTTATGGTTTATTTTAATATTATAAAAGCTCCAGGATTAATGTTTTGTCTGCATAACCTCAAATTTTGTCCTTTTAAACTTCTTGAACTCTTATTACAAAAGGACATGCATGATGTAAATAAAATAATTCTGGAGTATTTTCAAGTTGTGTTAGAGCGTTTTTTTAACTGTTGATTTATTCAAATAGAATCGTCTCTCAAAACACACACACACACAAAAAAAAACCCCCACTTTTCTATTCAAGTTTTATATATACTTTGAAAAATGGCTTGAAGATTTAATACATTGTGCAAACGTCAATTTGCAAAATTCTACAAATATTTCTTACTATACGATGAGAGTTACAAACTATAAAAATGAACACGTTGCCCTTTTCCCATAGAACTATTAGAACTGCCACATTGTAAACTAAGCAAATTTTGGAATTCAGGACAACGACACACGAAAAACCCAACAGATTTTGCATTGAAAGGCATTAAATTATCATATATATATATATCTTGTGTGTGTGTTCAAAATTTGTTATGTAAGAATTATGGTTCATATGAAAAACTTGCAACCGCAACTTGCCCTCCAAGCTGTATCAAAGTCAAAATGGTCATGGAATATTTAACCTAGTCAGACATTCTCAGAAATATTCCTTTTATTATTGTTATTTTTCAAGGTCCCAGACAGAATGATTATGAAAAGAAAGTGTAAGAACCGAGTTGTTAGACATTTGTTATGATACACCCACTTGCGGTTAGAAAAACACTGTTTTTAACTTTAATTGTTTTTGTTACTCTATTTAAGTGGATTATTGTTTTATGTTAACATCTATAAACTGTTGTTTGTATACAATTTAAGTGAAGAAAATGAACTCGGGCATTTTTTGATGTTGATATCTTTGAATTAAAAATCCTTGATGATTTTACTTCTTAATTCTATTGCTTCGCTTTTCTTTTAAATTATAGAGAATTTTAAAATGCGTTTCAATAATTATTTGTATTTTAAGCACAATGTGTTTTAAATATAAATATCAAAATACCACACATTTTTAAGTAATATTTTATTTAATCTGTAAGGTAAATCTTTTCGAATTAACATTTTTTGAAGTATTTTCAACTTGTTGCCCTGTTCCTTTCTATTTTTGTCAAACACGCTGACCACATAGATGTTCAGATAATGTTTTAATTTAATTTTTGTCTACTGATTCCATTATGATTTCCTTGCATTAAAATAATGAACATTATGAAATATTCTCATCTAACAGTTATATATACACCATGGTGTCCTTTCATCAAAATTATTATTGTTATTTGGTTATTATAATCGTTAAATCTTTAAGTTCAGTATTTATTCCTTAACTTTCCACTCTTTACGTTTCTATTTTACAAATGAAATGTTTAGTTCTTCCTATTTTATATGCTTTTCTTTAACTTTTTAACATGTCCTTTAATATTGTATGAGTAGAAGTCTCTAAAGTCTTTAAAGGTGAACATCATGTTTTAAAATTAGTTTTAAATTTAAGTTTACTTTTTCATTTCTGCTTTTAAATCAAACAGTTCGATCACAAATTGCCGAGGTCTTTAAAGAATGCTTAAAAGAAACGACAGCATTTAACCGACATTTGTATATAATCATGCCATTAAACTATTGAAAATCTCATAATTTCCTACTGTCTACTACTCCAAGTCCCCCGTAGAATTCTAGGAGTGCCAGTGCAACATAATAACATCGTAAACAACTCGGGAATTATGCGGGTGCATGTAAATGGCGACTGAAGGAATGCTTTTACTCATGGGATAGGAAATGGCGTGCCGTTGCCCTGGAGCCACTAGGGTAGCCTGGAAGCTCTCCCCCCTTTGCATTTTTACCTGCCACAGGAGGGAAAGGCAAATTCAGGCCTGTTGATTAATGACGACTTTTTTTCTTTCTTTTTTTCTTTTCTGAGGGGTCTGTAAAGGGAGAGGAGCTGACACAGAGGGTCAAGGTCTGGCAGTGTTGAAATGGTTTCGAGAAGTAGTTACTTACTACAACCTACCCTGCCATTCTATTTCTGTCGTAAGTTTTAAGTGCCTCGTTTGGTTGACCTTTTTTGTAAAGGCAGACGAGGCAGGCCTTGTTCTGCGAATGATTTTGAAATTTTTGCTCTCTCAAAGGAAGGAAAGTATAGTTAACTATTAAGCTTTGGTTTTAGTTTGGGTAGGTATTATGTTAAAATAAATTTAATGATGGGTTTATTTTAACGTCATGTTTTTAATGTTGTTTTTTTTTGCATTAATAGCTAATTTGTTATTCTGTTCTTTTTTTTCTTTTCTGAAAATGTTTCTTGAATTTCAAGTAGTACATTTTGTTTTTGAAATCATATACTTTTAAAAAGAAAATGGAAGAGGAAGAAATTAAGAATTTTTACTTCTTCTGTCTTTTAATGAGATATTTTGCTTGAATGTCTGTGAATCTTTGAAGTCGGTTTGTTTTAGGCATTATATATAATTCACGTGAAAGATTTATTAAAATGCATAGAGTTAATTACTTTTACTGTTATTGTTTTCCGAAATCATATATGTTATTTTAGGGTATTAAATGAAACTCATAGTAAATATTTGAGTTATTAGTTAAGTATTTGTTATAATTTCTAACAAATTGTTTCACTTATTCATTTTCTTTGTTTGATTGAATTGCGAATAGTCTTTGCAATTCAATCAATCAAAAAAAATGAATAATGCAATAAGCATTTGTAACAGCAACTGCAATGAATAAGCAATAAGAAATTGCAATATAAGTCTTTAATTACTTTAATACTATTTGTATAATTGTACTAGAAGGATTTTATAAGAGCTAATAACATTTTTAAAAAAAATGGAAATGGATGATATTTTACTATTAAACTTACTATTTTCTTTCAAAATGTATTTTATTTCAAAAATTGTTTTTAATAACTCAGTTTTAAGTTGAACCACCTTGTTTAATGGTACAGATCTTTTTTTATTATTTTTAACTCTTTGTGTTTTCTTGTAGTTTTTTATTTTAAATCTAAGTTGAATTTTGTGTTTTACTTTGCTGAATTTTCTTTTAATATATAAATATTAAGATCTTTCAGAATCAAGAATACTACAGTCATGCTGGGCAGTTGTGTTGTTACTAAGCATTTATATAGTGTATCCAGCAACAAAGACCTATATTATTTGATTTTATTTTTGTCATGCAAGAACATTTTCCTACTGCTTGAAAAAGTTTCCATTCCAGTGTGCGTGCAGTTACTCTGAATTCCCTTTGCCAGCCGTGTACCTAATTTTTCGCATCCATAATCTTTGGGGGCAAATGATGGAATGAAAGTTTTTCCTATCCTGCCCCTATTTTTTTAAAAGTTATCTGATCGGTTTGACAAGCCTCAGTGTATTTCATACGAAGCCACCATTTCTTGAGTAACTTTGTTTCATGCCCCAGTAGTCGGTTCTACCGATCAAATATTTGGATTTTCCCATTCCTTTATTTCAACCCCTGCGATTCCCTTACGCTTTCCTTTCCTTCCTTCAGGTGAAATGCATGCCATCTTTACAGCAGCATTCGCCCTCTGTATTCCGATAGGAATAATCTAAAACTTTTTCGTCCTGGAATGGCCATTCCTCTTTTTGAAACCATATTATGCCGTTGCGCTTTTGATCATCCGTGCATTGCTAAAAGCCGACTTTCCAAGGCCGCTGCTGCATACTAGCCTGGGCGGACATACGGGGATGATAGCGAAGTATAATCCGGTGTGTTTCGATATACCTTTACTAGGCAACCTGGTACACACATCCCCCTTACTTTCCCCTTCTATAATCTCTTACTACCTTTCCTTAGTTTTTTTTTTTCCTCTGCTGCCCCTTACCATTTTACTTTTTATTTTTATTCTGTGCACTCCCCCCTTCCTTTTCCTTTTGCCCACTGGGCAGCGCTGGCTGTACCTCTGCCCCCAACCTCCCTTCTCCGTTGGAGCTGTGCCGGGGGGATTGAGAAACAATGCTGGATGCGGGGGGGAAAAAAAAAAAAAAAAAAAAATTGCTTAAAAGAACGGAGATTTCGACTGCCGATAATAGTAGTAATAAGAAAGGAAAAAGTTTTTTTATTTTTATTTTTTAAAAATAGGGAAAAAATTGAAATAGTTCCTTCTTTTTTTTGTATTTTTTTCCCTCCTCACTCGCTTTTGATCTTTGGATTCCGTTTGAAGGGACATAACGTAGGATTTACTTGTAAGAGGATAACGTCAAATAGCAATTTTTGACTGCAGGATAATGCAATTCGTTTCCTCATTTTGACTTTTTATTTTATTTATTTATTTTTTTTTCCTTTCGTCTAACGAAAGTATCTCTTTGACCATATTTAGAAGTCTATAAATATTTCCACACTGTAGGCATTAGTGGTTTAAGCCTGTTTTGATTTTTAGCTAGGATCGAAATTAGTTTCCATCATCATGCTAATTTTATTAATTAAAATATGTTCAAAAGTTAAATTTATAATTTTAAATTGTTATGCTTGAAATTTCGTTTTTTAAGACTACTGTTTATTTTTGTGAAGATAATATTTTATGCAGAGAATAAGTCATTAATTGTAACTTTTTCTGTTTATTTTAATAACACTTTTTTTTTTTTTGGTGCTGATTAAAAAAAATATATGTAGATATATAGTTCAAATATATTTCATTTAATAAAAATAGAAGATTATAATTTGTTCAAAGATATCTCTTAAGTAATATTTTTTTTTTTTTAAATATTAAATTAGTTCTGGTTGTCTTAATGTTGCACTAGTTTTATTTTTACACTTTTATAGAATTAAAATATATAGAATAATTTAGACATTTGTAAAGTTTTGTTTAGTGTATATGTAAGTTATGCGAAATAAATCTTAAGACTCTTGTAAAAAACGCTTTTTTGAAAAGCTGATATATTTTTAATATATTACAAGCAATTTTAGTATTTCTATCTTTTTTTTCTTTTCTTCATGTTTTTGTTGTTTTTACGTATGAATAGCTCACACTCCGCTTTTATAACATCACTTCATTTTGCCTTTCTTCGTGGAGGACGACGCAGAGAGCGCAGGTGTATGTACAGAAATCGCGATTTTAATTCCCAACATACCAATCTGTGGTATTTTTTCCCGCCCATCTGCCATCTAGTGGGAGGGGGGCGGCAAACATTGTTCTGTCGCGTCCCCCTCCCCATTCTCTAAAAAGCATAGAATGTAAGAGAAGGATGCGAGTGTCGTTTCCATGGATACCTACCTCTGTAGATTTGAAGGCCCCGGTGACTAAATCACCCCTGTCCATTCACCAAGCAGCTAAGGAAAACAAACCGTCTGGTCATTTCTCTTGGATTAGAGTTTCTGTAGTTTCTTCAGGAGGGGGAGGGGAAGGAAAGGACGCATAGCCTATATGGACTGAAATATATATATACACAAACTTTACCCGCCCCCCCCTTTTCCCCCTTTGTTACCATGGATACCTCGCCTATTCTTTCGGTACCTTGCTGCTGTACCCTTGGCTTCTCAACTTCCTCTCTCTCAGATGTACTTATTTTTCGATTTCAGATTTTTTGCTTTTTTATGCTGCTGTAGAAGAAGAAACGAGTCCTTCTTTTTTTTTTGCGTTCCTTCTACCTATCTCCTTCCCCTCCCCCTACTCTTTCTCCGACTTCAATTCCTGTCCCCGCGTGTTCGGATTTCTACCTTCAAACCGGCAACTTGTGTTTTAACGAGAACCACACTGGCCACACTTAAATCCACAAACAAATTATTGATCTCTCCTTGAATCTCTCCCCGCCCCCGTCTCATGTTCCTTTTTAAGGGAAAAAAAAGAAAGAAAAAAAAAAAGAATAATGTACATAAAAAGAATTAAACTGAAAACTCGGATGTTGTTTCCCTTTCCCTTTTCTTTTTAATTTTTTTTAGTTGTTTTATTTTTTAATATGCGATTCGTATTTCCTTAAGAAAAAAAGTTTCCCCAAAAGCATTTCTACTTAATGAAATTATTAATTGAATATTTTACAATTATTCCTGACTGATTACTACAAATTATTCTATTGTTGAATTTGAATTCCTTACATTTATGTAAAACTCAATTTTAAGCATTATCTTAGCACGAAAAAAAGTTTAGTTTAATTTTTATCTATTCCTTCTATTTTCCCCCTATACCTCAATACAAATGAATACATTTTATTATGTCATTTTTGTGTTATACATCATTTCAACTGCCATGAGTCATTTCGAATAATTCCATTTCCATTTATTTAAAATATATTATTGAATTTTATTTATTTTATATTTAATTGTATATGCAGAAATTGATTACGAATTTATTCTATAATTTTCAATGTATTAATAATTTATTTAGATCAACATATTTATTAAAATTCTATGTAAGCAAGTTTTAAATATTTAAAAAAATCTTAATTGATTGCTATCTGGAATCTCATTTCAATACTGCCTTCTGGTATAAAGTTTTCAACTACTTGCTTATAACTTGTCTTGGAAAATAAATAACATAATTGTAGATTCATATTTCATTTAATTAGATGTATAACTAATTAAAAATTAATTTAAAAATATTTTTGTATGGTATTTCAAAAATCCTCATTATAGAGTTATAACTATGATGCAAGAGGTGCATTAATATAATTGTAATCCAAGGGATTTGAAAAAATGTGTCTAAAAATCGATACGCGTTATTAAAGATAAAATAATTTATATCCTACTAAGTAATTGCATCGGATACAGGAAATCATATTATATGTGAAACTATCAACCCGGTGTGCTACTAAAGATTAACGTCTCACAACAGGTTGACCGCATCAACAGTTTATGCATACTTTGTTTCGAGCAATGACTTCCAAGTGCAACTGAGCGTATCTTTTTTATCTTCTCAATTCCATCCCCCCCTTCCCCTTCTGTCTTTAGTCATCCCTCCTTCCTCTCACCATTTCGTCCAATGAACGTTATGCAATTCCATGGTTACCTAAATGCATGCGTGGCTTTCTATCCAGCATGGTAATCTGTTAGGGAAAGTAATAATAAAAGCCGTGGTGCTGCTGCGTCTTCATCTGTTACGGTACGTAGAATTGTCAAGTGTTTTGCTGTGGTAAAAAAACCCCATTTGATGTGTATGCTAGATATTTGGCGGGAAAGAAGGGATTAAGATGAAGACATTTCACTTACGTCATATACGAAGTTGAATCAATCATTTTTATAGGAGGAAAATAACTCAAGCGTGAGATTGCTGTTGAATGCTGATAATTTGTTTACTTGTAAAAACAATTTCTTCCTTCCCTCCTCTTTAACCTCAGCGAAGAATATAGGATTTAAATTCAACGATAACTCATCTTTTATGTAATTAAAAATCTCAGTGTATTTTTTGGCTTAACAAAAAAAGATATAAGCAAAAATATAATGAACTTGTTTTCAAAAAATTACAACTAAATGTGAATTGAAGTGTGAATTGCCAAATGGCTTCCAGCTGTTTTAAGAATTTAGCCTCTTTTTTTTCATCACTTTAATCCTATTATTGTAAATTTTTTTTAATAAGTATGTTAGGAAACATGGGACTGTTTTATTTTATATACAAAAATTTTATGTTTTTGTTTTATAAGTTTTATTTTATAAAAAAGTTATTTGCCTTCAAATGAAACAAAATTTTATAAGAAATCACTAATAATCACAACAATGGAATAAGTTATGATTTCCAATATTTCTCAAAACTTGCGCTTAATTAAATGATCGTAAATATCATATTATGTACATATATATATATATATATATATATGTACATAATATGATTTTTACGATGATATATATATATACAATAAATATAATTAAAATAAAACCATAAAATGAATTCATTTAGTCATAACACAATTGAAAAGTTAATAATCCACTTTTTGTACAAAGAAACGAATCAGAAAAAAAAAAAGTTTTTTTCTGATATATATATATATGTATATATATATATTAGAAAAAGATTCTTTTTCTAATTAGTGATTTTTTCTGATTGAGAAATACTGGAAATCATTCTGATTTAAAAGTAACTTATTCCATTGTTGTGACTCTGAATGATTTCTTATAAAATTTTGTTTCTCTAGAAGGCAAATAACTTTTTTATTTTATATTTCTTACTAAAACCTATCACTCATTCATTTATGAATATCATTTGGCATAGCTCTTAGCGTTTGGTATATATTATTTTTAAGGTATTCATTCCATTATAATTTCTCCTCAATTTAAATTCTCGGATCTTTTTTAATTCTTTCTATTTCACTTAATGCATTCAGCAGATCTTTTTCTGATTCGTTTCTTGTACAAAATGGTATTCAGATTTAACTTTTAAATTGCGTTATGATTATATGAATAGATTCATTTTATGGTTGTATTTTAATTTCAGTTTCATTTCATTCCTAGACTTATCAGCTCGTATCGTTTAAATCATGCGCTTAAAAAGATTTCTTTCTTAGAATAATTCACATATTCACTTCATAAACATATTTCCCCCTCTTTCTATTATGCAATCAGTATGATAACATTTTGGAACCGAGCAACAATCTGAATACTAAGTGAGTGGGCATCCACTTAATATTCAGAAAGAACTGACGTTTAATGACTGTTGAAACTCAGAAAATGAGTTGTTAAATGGCAGTTGTTTTCATTGAGTTAGAAAGTGAGAGCATGCAAATTTATAAAAACTCATTTAAATAATAACCATGGAGCATTCATTTCTAAATACCGTAATATTGCATTGTGAATTGTCATGATTTCCTTTCAGTAGCGCCTATCTACAACGGCAATAATGTCTTTAAATGCTGAATAATGATAATCGGTTTTTGGACAGTAGACCCACCGAGACAATTGGATGATTTATTGTGCGCCGTTTCAGAAAAGTTGCAGGTGCTGTTATCACTTGAATGGTTCCAAGTCAGATGTGAAATAGGTTGAAAATATTCATGAGTTCTTATCAATTTAAGGTTTCTTTCAGTTGCACTAACTGTAGTACGAGTCATTGAGGACATCGCTAATCTATCTATCCATATATATATTGGCAAAATTTATTGTAAGTTGTAGTAATATTGTTCTTTGAAAATATTATTGCTAAAAATTTTGAAATATAAACTTGAGAGTGTCTGTAACAGAATTGTTGTATATTAATATGAAATACAGTTCACAAATTTCCGTTACATTACACATGAATATATGTAATACTTTAGAAGTATTATGCAGAAATTATGTGATACGAATGTTATTTTCAGTCGTCAAGAATGTTTTAAGAACAATTAATGAAAATGCGGTAGGATTTTTATCAGATGTTTACCTTATTATAATAACTAAAATCATTCATTAATTCGTCATCCTTTTTTTCTCCAATATATCAAGATTATTTGAATAAAGTATTTTACTTTTTTTTTTTTTTTGTAAAGATTGAATTATTATTATTTTTAATGCCTTCCTACTCAATAACACTAAAGTTTCATTTTTATAAACATGATTCATTTTTTTTTAATTCATAAATTTTCTAATCATTTTAAATTGCAATTCAATTAACAAATCAATTTAATAATCACGCTATTTGCCAGCCGTGATTTATACATTGTTGTATTAATACATTAATTCCATAAATCTTCGGTGACTTTTAAATATTAGTTATTATTCGTTTGGTGTTTGTTTTCCTCTTCGAACTTCGAACGTATATGTGTTACTTTTCTAGAAATTTTTCTCATGAAAAGGAAACCCTTGTCCTTCTAAATGTGTGACGGATACCAGATACGGCATTATCTTTGTTTCGAGCATTCTACATTGTTTTTCGCAGTGGTTCAATAATAATAAAATAAACTGATACCAAAAAAGTTCACGTCATCTTCAATAATTCATGACGCGTTTTCTCTTTCGGCTTCTTATACTCAGTGATATTCCTCCAGCAGTAATTATTCCCACAAACATTTCCAGTTTAAAAGATCCTTATCCATCTAATAATCCTAGCGAATCCTTTTCGGGCCCCTCGGAAAGTTGAGACCGGGCCTCCCCATTTTTCCCTCTTCTTCTCATCACGTGAATAGCTATTGATACGTGGCTCTGTTGCCTTGCTTTTATCGTCATCTTCGCAATTGTTCTATGACGTCACTATTAAGATTAACAGATTCTGGGCAGAGGGGGAGGAAGGTTGATGACTTTCTTTTTTTTTTTTTCAGTTCATCATCTTCAATGAGCTGGGAGGCGGTCGCTCTTTCTTGTACCCTTTTAGTGTCAAGGACGGGTGCATAAAAACTGAGGTTCTGAAAGAAAAAAAAAAAAGGATGCCAAGTAATACTGCCACGTGTGCGTTTTTCATTTTGTTAGAATTTTTTAGTAAAATTTAAGTGTTGCATTAGTGAATATGAGAGGAATTTTTTTTTTTTTTTTTTCAATATAGTCTTGCAATTATTAAAAAAAGTCAAATAGTTGCATTATATATTTATTTCATAATTAAAATGTTAAAAATTAAGAATTAGAAATAGAAGTATATTAGAAAATTTATATTGCAGACAGCAATATAAATTTTCAATGTAATATTTTGTGCTATTTTCCCATACAGCTTTATACCTTTAAAAACTTATTTCTAATACACTGCCACATGTAATTTTTTATTTTGTTAGAATTTTTTTTTTAGTAATTATTTAGTAAAAAATTGGAGTGTTGTATTAGTTAATAATATGAGAAGCATTTTTTTTTCTATTTAGTTTTGCAATTATTTAAAAAAAAAAAAAAAAATTCAAATAGTGACAAAAAGCATAAATTATTTCTTAACTAAAATGTTTTTTAAAAAATTAAGAATTAGAAATAGAATTAATATTAGCAATATGATTTTTCAATATAATATTTTGCGCAATTTTCCCATACAGCTTTATACCTTTAAAAACTTATTTCTAATACACTGCCACGTGTACATTTTTATTTTGTTAGAATTTTTTAGTAATTATTTAGTACAAATGTAAGTGTTGCATTAGGTAATAATATGAGAAGCATTTTTTTTCCAATCTAGTTTTGCAATTATTTAAAAAAAAAAAAATTTCAAATACTTGCAAAAAGCATAACTTATTTCTTAACTGGAAAATATTAAAATAAATTAAGAATTTGAAATAGAATTACTGTTACAAATTTATATTGCAGATAACAATCTAAATTTTCAATAATAGTTTGTGCAATTTTCGATAAAGCTTTATCTTTAAAAAACTAATTTCTGAATTTAATTATCGAATAAAAATGGGTGAAAATAAAATTTGTAATTAAATTGAAAATAATTAAGTTGTAATCTATTGTAATTATCATATCGTAACTATATCATACATTTACATCTGCTGTATGATCTACTGTATTAAAAAATATTTATTTGTATTCATAGAAAAGAATATATGACACCTTGTTTAAAAATCAAATTATTGAGGTTAGAACAATTGCATAAATTGGTTTATGCAATCTTCTTGAGTTATACTTTTTAAAATAATTTTTGTCCTAAATTTCAATTCATTTGCAAATACTGATATCTTTCAATTCTAGAATATGAATTAATACAAAAATATCACGTTTTTCTCTCTCTTATTGTTGTTTGAATCGGTATGCAAAAGATTGAAACACATATCTACAAATTATGTTTTAATTCAAGAATCTACTTAATGAAAGCTGTGGCAACTTGCCTTTGTATATCAAGTAAATTTCTAGAGATTCCGAAACTTATTATATAATCAAATTTTCAAACATGTTTTTTTGCATAAAAGGGTAGTTGATGTTAAGTAATTGACCCTTTGTTATTTTCGAAAAGTTTTCGGTTCAAGCTAATAAAATCTTAGGAAAATATTTCGAAATTCAAGAATATCGAGTAAACGAGGAATAACAATGTAATGATAAAATGTGATGATAGGCAAATAATTTTTATTCTTTTTTTTTATTTTTGTGAGATACAAAGTTCGCTGTGCATATCAGTAGTAATTTTTTTGTCATGCCACATTTCGTATTAAAGTAGTTCATTGGAAATAAATCCCAATTGCCTGATTATTTCTTTATAACATTCATTTTTTTGTTGTTATTATATAGTTCAGTTTAACATTATAAACATTTTTTTCTCCCTTTGCCATTTAGTTATGGTAAAATAAGAACAAAACGAATTAGCTGCCGTTGACTTTATTAAGTTGTTATACATTTTATAAATTCCAATAAATTTGGAAATGCATTTAAAAAAAAAATAATTAAGATAAAGGAAGAAAAATGTAATTAACTATTGTAATTTACCAAATTTCTTAAGGAAAATATTGTTCAAGTAATTTCTCCCATACATTGAAGCAAAGTAATTTAATTTTTATTGAATTTTACTTCACATAAAATATAATAAAAAATAAATATTAATTTTGTTTTTCTCGAAGTATTATTTTTGATATATTTTTTTTTTTCTACATCATTATTTAATGGAAAAATCTTGTTTATTTTTAAAAGTTGGTAAAGTATTTTATTCTATTTAACCGTATGTAAAATTTTTTATCAATTAAAATTTTTATTAAATGGTTACACTGTCTTAATTAAAAATACTTTCTGTTGAAATTGGCCGTTTTTTTAATAAAACCAATATTTTATTGCACATTTTACTTCAAACTTATTTTTACTTTCATTGTCAAAATCGTCTTGAATTCATTCTATTTTGAAGAATTTTTAATTAGTAAAATCAAAATGGTTATTTTGCATGTTTATGATACTAAGTTCGCAATTCATGAATAGCATTATTCAAGTTGTTGTTACATATATAAGATGTGTGTGGACTCAGCTTGAAATTTTTATTAGTTAAGTTCTTCTTAACTTTTCCATTATGTTTTGATTTCTAAAATATCTCATTTATGTTTCATGCTCTAAAAGTTCCAGGTTTTTTCCCCCCCCTGTTCTGTTCAGAATTCTTAACCAATGTTTAACTTGGAAGAGGACAATGATCTGTGTCAAGGCAGTAGGATTTCTTTTAGAAAATAGTCACGCGTGACAATTTTATATTAATTGGTTAAAATTTAGACAGAAGAGAAGTCTTAGTTTTACAGATCAAGACATTTTCACGCACTCGCAACCTTTTGAGTCCTGAGAAGAATATTTCAGAAAACTCAGAAGTTACGCGATTGGCTTGTTTCACTGAAGCATTGTATCACGTTGTACATTTAACTGAAAGTTAAGTATACTAATGGTGATAAAGTGACATCTGCTTCATTATTTTGATTATTGAAGGAAAAAAAAAGCCTTTTGCTTCGGTTAGGTATCTTAAAAATCCATTCAGATCAATTTTAATCATTGAACTTACCAATCTTTTTGTACTGCTTGATCTGCTATTCTATATGTTATTTATGTATGTGCGTTTTTTATATTTAGATTACAGTTATAAAATTCTGTCAATTAATAAAAATAGAAATATGATGTTTTAAATTATTTTTTTTTTTTTGTATTAATTTCCATAAACTTTTCGAACTACTTAGAAGTATTTTTGCATGGAAATCTTTATTATTACTGTATACCTATATTTATTGTGCACAAGTTATATAATATTTATTTTGGAACGTTCGAATTAAGAAGCTGATATATTAAAATCTTGTTTTTCTAGTTCGTTTCAAAAACGGAATCTTCCATTTTTTTCGGATCAAAAAACCATACGTTTCATAAAACGAATGCATAACGGAAAAATTTTAAGTGCCCAAAGAAAAAAATATACGTGTTTTGTATAGGTTATAAAAAAAAAAAGCCTTCTATTAAAAAATCGTATACATAACTTTCGCAAAATGAATTAGAAGTTCATGAAAGTAAAGTAATGATAGAAACCGATTATCCAAATGGAACTTAGATTGTATTTCTTGGAGGTTTTTTTTTTTTGTTTTTTCTTTTCTAGTATGCTATTTTATAAAAGATCACTTTATGAAATATTATGTACAAATAATATTTTACTCGCTTTTACATTCGAGATGAAGAAATTCATTGTTTCATGTAGTTATTTGATGTTAAGTGATTGCCATATATAATATTAAATCGATTTTAATCATTATTTTCTTAGAAACGCTTTTGGGAGCTCTGTAAAAACACACATAGAACGGAGATAAATATAAAAGCTGCAGAAAATAGAGACACGCATAAATTTTTTGATGACGACCCTTTTGAAATACCGTGTGGTGTGATTCTCTTGACCAATTTCGAGATTTTTTGTTTGGAAAAAAAAAAAAAAAATAAAGAGTATAGTGAGACGGACACTGATATGGGCGAGTAAAAATTCAGCTAGAAAGAAACGTAGAATGGATATTAAAAAGAGGCGGTCAGAAGAGGAAAAGAAAGGGGGCGGGGGGGCCCAGAGGAAAAAGTGAGTGAGAGGGCGGGTGGGAAAGAACCCGAAGAATATTCGGCTTGCAAAGAAATTCTACAAATTCCAACGCTTGGTTCGTCCGAAACTATTGGAAATGGAAGGCCGGACAGACAGTTCTAACCACGCCGGGTCGTAATATGGGCAGTGAAAAGTTCAAGCAGGGTGTGCTATTTCCATGGCAGCCACCCTCCCTCCCTCCCGCGGATAAACGCAATTTTGTCTTTCCTATCTTGGAATCTTTTATTGCTGTTGCCCCCGTAAGTAAGAAGGAATTGGATGCAGGGACGGAGCTCTCTCTGCAAGGGACTCATATTTATTTAAAAGCAAGAATTTCCATGCCTTCCCTCACCATGGAACGGAATACCTCAGCCCTATTTTATTACTTTCGAATATATATTGCAGTACCGCATTCGTACTCTGCATTGAAAAAAAAAAAAAAAGATCTCCATGCGACGTGCAAAAATGTTTTGGCTTGCCAATACCATAAATGTTCCCAAGTAGACTGGTGAAATGAGGTTTTTATTATTTTTCAAAAAGATTATTTGTGCCATTTAATTACAACTGATTTGCAAAACATTTAAATTTTCAGATTTTCAATATGTCGTTTTAAGCTGTAATAAAAGTAAGCGTTTCTCAAAATAAGGTATAACAAAGTAAAAATTCAAATACTGTAAAAAGGTTAACTATGCAAAATCTGTTTCTGAAATGTTTTTTAAAAATAAAAACTCTCTGAATACATCATTTAATAAAGCTAATAATGGCTACGTAATAATGACAGTTATTAAATAGTAATAATGAATGCTATATGTCTGTTATAAAATATAACGTAGAAAGCAAAAGATTGCCCTTTTTTATCTTAAAAATAAAAATTATGTTAATTTTATTGATTACTTTTTAATGAATGCGAACAATTTAACAAGAAAAAAATAAACTTAGTATGTTTAAAGTAGTTAAAAAGAATTCGGAATAAATCACTTTGTTATTTCGAATAATCTATACGTGCAAGTTTTTCAAAACTGGTTTTGAAATTATTTAATTTATAAACAATAACAATAACCCTTAGGGTAGGGGGAAAGGGCTTCGAATCGAAGAATGCGTGCTACAAAACACGTTCAGGAATCAAAATAACAATGTTCTTTTTTATTCCCGCGGCTTCCTTATTATGCTTATAATTACTAAATGGGTGTGCTTAGTGTTCAGAGGCTTGGTGTATACGAAACGTCAAAGGACCAGAATATGAGTTCTCATTGGTTGAACGTAATTCGCTAATTAATCCAGCTTCCCTTTGGAACCCCATTTCGGCTCGAACTATGTTGCGTGAAATTTGAACTCGTTCAACGATCTATGGAAAGGTATTTCCATTGGTTACTTCAGACCTGAGGGTCGAGCCATTGCACAATATCAGGTTGGATTGAAGCGATCGCCTCACACGTTTGTTGACAACCCCCTCGGAAGGTATATTTATCGTTGCTTTTCTTTCTCTCTGTCTTTTCTTTCTTTTTCTTTTCTCTCCCTTCCCTTTTTTTTTTCTTTTTGTTCGTTTTGATTTCAAGGCTATCCGAATTTAGCGGCCTTGAAATCAAGAGAAGTATTCGAACTTATGCCGGAAATGCCTATTCCTTCTTGTGATGTTAAGTCTTTTTTAGTTTCAAGAGTTCATGACATTGAAGAATTCTTTTTGAATCCATTTGGACACTGATTTTTGAATCGCTTCGCATGTTTCTTCCTCGTCTTCAAAAGTACAGTGCAAACAGAGCGATTTTTATAGAAGACTTTTTCTAATTAAAAAGTTATTCCATATAAATTCTGCACGGATACTAGTTAATAATTAAATTGAATGTTAAAACACACACACATACACAAAAACGCTCCCATAGCTTTAAACAAAAAATGAGTCTTATTTTTGTATTTAACACAAAAAGTAAATAATATAAGCATTAAATTGTTAAACTGATATTTTGTTTTAATTTGAAATAAGTTCTCGCTCATTAATCTTAATTATTAGTCTTAAAACATATTATTGCCTAGATTTAGTTTTTACTATTGTAATAAGCATTTACTAAAATCTTCCAAATTTCTGCAGTCAGATTTATGACAATACGAATAAATGTCTGTAGATCAGAAATTTAGAAGAAAAACAAATGCTGCGTATTCTTTTTCCTCCTTAAATTAGTAATATATATTATTTTTTCTCTATACATGTGTATATTTCGAATTTAATAAAAATATTTGTTTTTATTTGTTATTTGAAATATTTATATAAAACTCATGCATATTAAAGGTTCATTTTAAACAAACAAACGGCGGAAAATAGGCGAGTCAAATAAATACGGCATGATTTAAAAATATTCATTTCATTTCCCCCTCTGATCTCTCTCTCTTTTTTTTTTTTTTTTTTTTTTTTAACTCGACTGGAGATTAAATTCGCAGGGAAGAGTGGCAGGGAAAGTGAAATGGCAAAAAATCACTGCGCATGCGTTTGTGGAATAAATTTTGGATCTTTTTTTTTTTTTTATACCGGTGCTATCGAAGAAAAGAGGTTGGCTGTCCACGGTGACGTTGAAAAATTCACCCATGCGCAATGACGTGATTTTCACGCGGTTCTGTGTTGAGCCCCCGTTTTACAAGCCTTCAATTCTTTTCAAATGCTTTGGGCAGAGGTGCAGAAACCCTCTTATTTCATGGGTTCTGATATTCTAAGGGAATGTCACCCTTGGTACATAGGATTTATATTTCAATACACACGCAAGCACTGCTGAATTTGTATCGTCGACATGCCATAAATTTCGCGAGGCGCGAAAATAAAATCCAGATTCAGCTTGTACCATGAATTAGAGTTGTTTTTTTTTTATCCTTTGTGTATCGGATTGTTTTTTTTTTTATACATATATATACTGCTGTAGAAAAATTATCGCTAAAAGAAGAATTTGTATTATCTTTTTTTTTTCTAGTATTTATCACTAAATTATTTTGCAACTTTCTGAGAGGTTAATGCTTGAAATTATCTCTGAATTTTTTTTTTTTTTTTCCCTTTTATCTGTTTCATTCGGGGTTTTTTTTCCCTTTGGCTTGATGTACTTTGCCTAATTTTAGAGTTTGCTGAACCTTCTTTTACGATCCCGTAGTGATATCTTATTTCAAAACTAATATTTCTGTTGGCTTTAGTAGGAATTAAAATGAAACAAAAACTTCATTGAGAGAATATTAGAAACACCATTGGAATCAAAATCTATATTTCATTTAACATGTAACATTTAGGACATTAAAAAATTATAACATTACAAAAAAATTTTTAAAAAAATTTTTTTTCTCGTGAACATACAGAAGAAAAATAATAATAAGTTAAACTTATTTTAGTTTGTCGTTTTTTCACCTATTTTAAAATGTAACATGCTAATAATATAAATGGTGAGGAATATAAAATGTTAAACTTTTCATTTTCATTGCAAGTTTTTTTTCTTTAAAATTGTAAATTATTATTCAAAATATTTCAAGTAAAATAATTTAAAATAATAATTTTTAAATCAAATTAACTTTATAATACTATTTTTTGCTCAACAAACTGGCTGAATTGCTTATAATTAATAAAAAAAGTAGTTTTAAAAAAGGGCTAGTTATATTAACAGCACCAACAAATTAAAAAATTTATTTAAATTTGTTATTTTTGTTTGTAAATGAATAAACATTGATTTATTTAATCTTTAATCATAAGATAATTTATATACCCATTGTTATATAGTTTTGTGATTTATTTGTCTTGACATATTTTTATTACTTTATATATTAAAACAAAATTTATTTTGTTAAATAACATGATTTTCCATTATTGTAATTAAGTCAATATTAATAATGAAAAATTGATTTGATGAAAACAATTTCAACATTTGATTGAAAAGTTAGAAAAGTAATATTTTTTTTTCTCGTATAAGTATTCTTTGTAATGATGAATAATGGTGACCAACCTGCCTTTTAAGGAGTGGTTGTTAAGCCACGAAAACCTCATTACTATAATTAAAAATTTAAAATTTTGAACAATAAAAGCTATTGCATAATTATTGTAAAAATTATGTTCACGTTAAAGAGCAAACTATAGAATATTCTAGAATATTATCAAATAACTAGCAAAATACTCATTCGAAGTATTTCTTAACTTATTTCTTTTACAATTTATTCTGAAAAAATAAATTATCATAATTAAATTAAAAATTAATTATCGTAAAATATGAAGTAAGCATATTTCATGACTTATAAAACATAAAGTAATAACGCTATTATTTAAACGTTGAAAATAACCCTCCGTCCTTGGCAATAGTCCTATTACTTAATTGTAATTGTCACGCCACCTATTGGTGAGATTTGTAACATATTTAATGATATTTTTTTCGTACTACATGTGATTTTCCCCTTTTCATTTTTTTTATTTCCTTTATTGCCATTAATGGCTTTTATTTCTCTCAACTATTTTAATAAAACAGTATACAAAATAAAGTGAATCAGTTGTAGAGTAATTAATATTTTACAGTATTAATTATACAGTATTAATATTATTCAGTAGTAAATTAATATTTTACTTTTTAAATTATTCTTAATAATTAATTTGTCACTGTTTCAAACAAGGACTAATATTTGTATTAAATAACTGTTGCTT
The DNA here is from genome assembly GCA_021605095.1 of Caerostris extrusa. Classification (NCBI taxonomy): domain Eukaryota; kingdom Metazoa; phylum Arthropoda; class Arachnida; order Araneae; family Araneidae; genus Caerostris; species Caerostris extrusa. The sequence continues at coordinate 29,025 of BPLR01010457.1, read as the reverse complement.
ATGAAAGAATTTTTTCAAATATGAAATTATATAGTTTTTTAAATTTAAATGAGATTAATTAAATGAAAAATTATTAATAATTGTTTTTATTCACCTCAATTTGTAAAAAAAAAAAAAAAAAGTAAAATAATTTTTGAATATGCATAAAATATTTTTATGATATATTCATAATTTTTGCAAATAATTATTTGCCTTTCAATACTTTTAATAACGTGAATGTTTAATTAAATTTTTAAAAATGATTTATTAAATTGTTCTTATTTATTTATAAAAAAATTAAAATGTAGTGACATAAAAATATATATAAACAACTATAAGTTTATACAATATAAAATATTGCATACACTTATAGTGATATAAGTTTTTTTTCAAAGTAACTAATTTTTTTTTCACCGTTGCTTTTAAAGTTTGTTAAATTAATTAATTAATTAATTTTTTCCTGAATTTATTTTTGTGCAGAATGTTTTCTGAAGGAAATTTATGCAATCTGCAGGTTAAATAATGGCATTGTAAAAATTCCGTATAAAACTCATAATTTTCTTTTATCTTTAATAATGTACAATTTTAGTTATGGTTTCAATTTAGCAGTTTTTTTTTTGTGTGTGTGAAATAAATCTGTACATTTTATATTATTTTTTTTTTTTTTGTAAATTTTTTCATGACGAAGAATAAATCATTATTCTACAGCCTTTCTTCCATTGTTTCCAAGTGAGAAAACTTCAGTTACTGAAATTTTCTGTCGATTATTGATATAGCCTTTCTTTTCCTTTTAATGAAACCATATTATTGAAAAAGAGTGATATATTTTAACTTAATTTTTATTTCGTATATCAATAACTATTGGCATGTATCATCCTATGTAATATCTTTAGATCGCATCGTTTTATAAGTTTATTATTCGTTTTGAAGGATTGTACATTTTATAAAATTTAACTTTAAGTTAATCACACACTAGTACAAAATTATTACGTATGAGAATAATTTTTGAATATTATCAGTATTTTTTAGTAGTATTTTGCTGTAGTGTATACTGCGAAAAAGTATTTTTTACTAGTATTTTGCTATTTTTTACGTTACTTTTCTTCCAATATCTTAGAGCTGGAGTCTCCAAACGACGGCCCGCCAGTGTCATCCATTCGGCCCGCGACAGCGAATAGCTTATTGTTGCTGTAATAAGTTGGATAAAAAAAAAAAAAAAAAACACAGAAGGATAATAACTCGGTTTTATTGACTTGCTAGGTAAAGCTTAATGACAAGCATAATATGTAGAAAATTTAACTTAAGCATCACAACTAACAAATAACTGAAATGAACTAGTGAACATCCCGAGATTACCCGAGGTAGTTATGTTGGGGTAAAGAGCATATGTATGTATATCAATGTTTGGAATGTATATATCCTGAATCAAACATATGATTTTTATCCTGAAAATCCCCTCAGGAACGGAAAAGCTAAATGAACGCGAATGAAACCGCGGGGTATCCACTTGTAAAAATACTAACGAGATTTATGTAATTATATAGACAATGGCAGAAAAATTAAAACGGTTTTTGGCCCTTGGTACTTACTGGAGTAAACAGTATGTCCCTAAGGCTGAAAAGTTTGGAGACCCCTGTCTTAGAGGATTTATTCTATCGTAAAAGTTATTACTAGTGGCAATAATTCGGCAATAACATGTATAGATTTTTATTTTTATGAATTAAAAAATTAAATAATTACTTAAATATGTTTTAAATATTTGCCAACTGTAATTGAATAATTGACTTTGTGGTAATATGCATAGCATTACTATACTTTCCTGTTGTGGTAACATGTTGACAACGGTTACGAAAGAAGCCTTTCTATATTAATAACAATTCATTTGCCGACCCAAAGGAAAGCCACCCTTTCAGTTCCGCTATTCGAGGAATGCGGCTGTGAGGATTTCGAACAGGTCTAAAAATAAAACAAAATCAACAATCTGCGTGGAAGAGAAAAAAAAAAAAAAAAAGAGAAAGCAGAACAAAAAAACGAAGGACAAATATTAAGGAGCTGCTAAAAATGATCCAATCCTTTTGGTATCAGCTGTTATATCCTCTGCCGAACGACCTTGACCTTCGCTACGTGTGCTACATTTCCCAAGGTTGTGATATGACGTCACACACACGTGGTCCCCAAAGGGTTAACGAACGTAAAGGGTTGTTGTGGTAGGAAGAAAAAGAGAGAGAGCGAAAGGATTACGCCGGCTCATGACAAGGTTCCTATTCACCCAGTTTCACTTGCTGCTGCTACTCTTTAACCCTTTTATTTATTTTTATTTTCTTCTCCTCTCGCTTCCCGTTGTCTGTCTTGTTTACGCCCACTATATCTCGGCTCCCGCTATTTCCGCTCTCATGATGGAAATTGAATTGTTTGCTGTCGCTGAGTTTTTCTCCAGATATTATGGGAGGCATTTTTTGTTTCTTTTTTACTACATTAATTGCACACTTATCAAGTAAACGATGAATGATATTTTTATTGCGTACGGAAGTAAAATTTTCATTGAATAATGTGTGATTATTAAAACGATATTGATTATCAATTCAGTTTCCCACGGTACTTTAATGACATTTCGTATGCAAAGCAGTGTTTACTCCAAATAAATATGAGAATTATTTTCCTAATATATTTTTTTAAATGATCGTTTTTAATCTAATGAATAGTAAAGTGTCTTAAAATTACACTCATGTCCATAAATTAAGGATAATGAAGTTCAGGCAAAGAAAGAGACAGAAGCAAAACAAATTTGACTTATTTGTAAAATCTATTTATTAAACAAAAGGTAAAGAGCAAAAAAGATGCTATATGTTTGACATAATTAATAAAAATTGCGATTTTTACTCCTGGAGCAAATTTCAAAAAGAACCTATTTACAAAAAACAGTACAACATGGTTAGTATGATGGTTAATATGGAGTATGTCTCCCGGACGATGCAATACAGGCCTTACAACGCCTAGGCATGCTGAGTATCAAATTATCAATCTGATCTTGGGGAATATTACACCACTCGTCAAGCAATGCCCTCCGAAGTTCCGGTTGACATGTGGGAGGGGGTTGACGGGCTGCAATTCGTCGGCCAAGCATATCCCACACATGCTCTGTTGGATTCAAGTCCGGTGAGTATGCTAGCCAATCCATACGGGTGATATCCTCCAATTGAAGGCATTCGTCTACAATATTTGCACGGTGAGGACGGGCGTTATCATTCATAAACCGAAATTCAGTGCCCATGGCGCCCCGAAACAAACGTACATGTTGTTCCAGAATGATATCCCGATAGATGTGGCCTGTCATCGTTTACACTCTGAACATGCAGGTCAGTTCTGGAACCAAGAATAATTCCTCCGCAAACGAGCCATCCTGCATCACCATAACGGTGTCATTCAATGGTGTTCTCTTGGTGGTAATGGGTACCTGGCGCTCTCCATATGAAAGTCCGGCGAGAATCAGACTGCAAAATAAACCTGGACTCGTCGGAAAACATCACACAAGACCACTGTTGCGGTGTCCACAATGCATGCTCTCTACTCCAGGTTAATCGCAGGCGACAGTGAGTTGCGGTAAGTGGAACACATCTGACAGGCCTACGAGCATATAGACCAATGTACCCTAAGCGTCTGTACACGGTCTGCCTTGAAACTGACGTTCCGGTAGCTGAAGAGAGCTGACGAGACAGGTCTGATGCTGTGCTCCGTTTGTTTCTTTTGTCAGTAACTGCTAAATACCGGTCCTCATTCGGCGTTGTAACTCGGGGGCGACCTGTGCTGTAACATCTACTCACATTACCATCATCTTGGAATCGTTGCCAAAGCCTAGAGATGACACTCTGGGCGATTCCAAGTTCATCGGATACTTCCAACTGGGTACGTCCACATTCCAGTCGTCCGATAATTCTACCACGTAAAAAATCGTCCAAATGCTTCCTTTGTGCTATAACTATGCGGTTATTGCACTGAAAGGCTTTTTAAAGCGCTTGTGAACAGTTTTACTTCTTTGCCATCATTCCTTATATACCCCTCTCTTACACTCTCGTCATTGTGACGTACTATCCGCGCCATCTGGTGGTTTCCTGTCATTTGGATATTATTCTTCAAGATGTGTGTGATAATTCTACAGGTGAAATTTTATTTTAGAGTTCAATTTCTGTGTGATTCTGAATTATCCTTAATTTATGGACATGAGTGTAAAATCGGAAACTTTTTGACTTCATACGCAATTTTTTTAATGGTAATAGTAAGTGGTATTACAAAATATCAGTTTAAAAAAGTTTTAAAACAGAAATTTTGCAGGAACCTGATGGGCGAGTAAAAATATACTTTAAAAATACATATTTCTTGCATTAAGAAATTAAAAAGAAATATCTTAATATATTTAAAAATATTCTTACAATACTAATAAATTTTATGCATTTAAACTCATTATTAGTACTTTCATAATCCCATGTTATAAAACTAATTATTAAACCCCTGTTAAAACTTATAAAATGAATTTATATTTGAAGAAAAAAATACCTGATTCTTTCATAAAGAAATTAAAAAGAAATATTTTACGATATTTGAAAGCATTCTTACAATATTATCAATTTTATGCATTTAAGCTCATCATTAGTACAAGTTGGGACCTGATGGCCGAGTGACTAGCGCTCTGGAGCTCGGCACCCCAGGTTTCGGGTTCGAGTCCCGACGATGCCATAGGTGTTTGTAGTGGTTCGAATCCACTTTAAACTGTAGGTTTCGGTATAATATAACCGTCCGTAGCATATCTTCAAGCTACATGTGCCCCCTTTGGGCTGTGCTAAATGAGTAACATCATGCAGCCCTTACTAATGGCATAAAGATAACTGTCTAGTATTGACAGCTGCATTAGGAAGAAGAAAAAAAAAAAAGAAATTTTGTATGCATTCTAAGTGTTATTTTTCTGGTTTCTCCCTTTCATTAATGTATTTAAGTTCACGATTAGTCATTACCTAAAATGGAATTGCATAGTGTCATAAATTAGTCTTCTCTAAGTTTATTTTGTGACTATAATTTATTACCTTACTACTATAATTTTAATGCTCTTGACCTATCCACTCATTTGAAAGTTTAACGCACCCTATTTATGTTTACCAAACATATTCTGTATATCTTTTTGGTGACCTGCCATTGTGTAATCATTATAAATAGTTTATTATGTAGTTTTCTTCTGGCCTCTGGCTATGCACCTGAATAACTTCTGAAAACTAATCATGTCTGAACTTTCCTCTTTCTCTCTAAAGAGTCTTCTAATTTCTTTGCGACTGCCTCTGGGTAGGTTTTCTTTCACAAACAAGTTGACCCGCTAAAAGTATTTGGTGCTTGAAATCAATCAGGCGGTGTTTGTCGAAACAAGTAGCTCTTCAGCATCTTCATCAAAAGGGCGTTGTGTGTACACCCATGAACTGTCAATGGACAGTCCCGGGGTTGTTTTTCAATTTCACATCAATCGGTATAATTTACAACGGTCGCCCTCATTTCCTAGTTAAATATAGCTTGTTGAATATATATATATATATATATATTGAAGAACTATATTTTTTGCGTTGTAAACAAAGGTGAATAAAGCAGGGTTGTTTTTCCCGGATGTGTGCATATAGTTCAGTGTTTTTATACAAATATTTTATATCAATTCTTCTGATCGTTTTTGACAAACTGTTATAATGTTGTTATGTCTTTTGTGAAAAAAATAAATTACGGAAAAATATGTGTTAGTCTGTAATAGTTTTGAGATATGATATTATTAATTCATATTTTGTATTTAGAATCTATAGAAAAGCATTACAATTTAATTAAGAAGGTTTTTTTAAATTTTATTTTTGTATAATGTAACTTTTTTTATTATCAGTGTTATTATTTGCCAGCATTGTATAGTGTTATTTTTGTCAGTAATTTTAACTATGAATTTATGATTTATCAATAATTTTAATTATGAGTTTATTATTTGCCAGCATTTTTAGTTATGAGTTTATTATTTGCCAGCATTATTTTTAATTATGAGTTTATTATCTGCCAGCCATTTTAATTATGAGTTTATTGCTTGTCAGCATTTCGTATTCAAGAGAAATCTATTGAACAGTCAGTTAAATTATTATTTTATTGTGTTTTTAATATTATTTTAATGCAAAAAGATTTTCGCGTTGTTATCCACTATTTTTATGTCCAATAAGAATTCGTAAACGCAATATATTTTTTTAAGAAATGCAGTTTTCTGGGCTGTAATAAAGTATTTTCATTACATAAATTTAAGTTATCTACCTTTTACTCTAAAATGTTAACAAATTGTAAACATTACATAAAAAAAAAAAAAGAAACGTTCAGTTGTGTGTACAATCTATTCATCTCCTTACTGTATATCGCAGCATCATTCTAAGATTATCTTGTTTATAGCAGCACCGTTAAGATGACCACAGTTGTATCCTGCACCTGCGCTATATATTGCCTAGCGTACGCGGAAGAGGGCAATACATTGGAGCATTGAAAGGATTTCTTTCCCTCTTCTGAAAAGGAATTTGTCACGAGAAAAACGTATCAGGGCAAATTTGGGTTTATATTATGTGAATGGGTGCAATATTGGATGGGGGATGGGGTGGAGGGTGGAAACTTTTGTAATGACATGTTAAATATTTCAATCTATAAAGTTCTGAATCGCCCCTTTCGGGATAAGTGATACGCCTCGGAGTATCCCGAAATTTTGATTTTCTCGACCACACCCAAGATTACGGACGACCCCCGCTTCATTATTAGGCAAGGAAGGAATATCCCAAGATGTGTCTGCGTGATGTTATCTTCCGTAAGTCCTCGTCTCTACATACTTAATGTCCGAGCTCATTTGGTTGGCTAGTTATTCTTTCTCTCTCCCTCCTATTTTTTCATTGATTTTATTCATTTTGTGGTTTGTCTATTCTTTTCCCTATTTTTTTTTTTTTTTTTTTTTGGGGTCATATTTAGGTATATGACTTACATGTGTTTAGGTAGTATTTAGATGTTATATTTACGTTAAAAGTTAATAATATATTATGTTTCAAGGCGGCATGGTATTTTTATTATTTAAATTATAAGAAAAACATAAAAAACATTTTCACCCTGTTCTTTGCTTTCAAATTTCACAATAATATTGTAATAAAATTTTTAAGGAAAACTTACAATTAAGAAGGATATGTGTAAAAATTCTTAATTATATTGCATAAAAATGCATAAATATTTATGTAAATATTAATTATTATAAAAAATACTCAACTTTCGTAATAAATAATGCTTATATTGTATATTGTATTACTTTATACGTTATATTTAATAGATCATTCATTTATTAACCCACAATGTTCATTAAACTTTACACTTCCTTTTAAATCACTTTAGTCTAATTAATACATTAATTTAGACTATTCAATGTTAAGTTTTTAAAGTTTTTAAAAATTAATTATTTTTCAACGTTTTTTTTTGTTATTTTGGTAATAACTGTATTAAATTTTGTAACTGTAATTGTACTATTTACATCCTTACATGTTTTTCTCCGCACTGTTCGAAAAGGTTTTGTCACTTTCTATATCTTTTCCTCGATTTTATTCACAAATTTATATTACTTCAAAAAAAATATATGATTCTCCGAGCGATGTATTCCTCATTAATTTTGACGATGCCCTCCCCGAAAAATATCCCTCCCTCCTCGCCCACATACACCATTTTTCTGATTAGCGTTATTTATTAAGACGTTCCCCTTTTATTCGCGCGCCCGAAATCGTTTACGTCCAGAAATATATCGGCGGTTCCAAAGCCACTGCAAATTCCCATTCCATATTTATTTTGTGTCGCCCGAAGAGAAGAAACAATGTCCTTCCCCATAAATAAACAAAAAGGGTGGTGTCGATTGAAAAATGGTCAGCTTTGAGGGGGAGGGGGTGTAAGAAATGCGTCTGCCCCGCGAGGTGTCGGGTCATTCTCTTTCATTGTGCCGCGTCGCCGGAATCCTTAATGCGATCTCTCTATCTGTCCGGAGGGCGACCTCTCGCATTCGGATGCATTTATTTGTCTTGAATATTTGACAGCGGTGTTTGTAGCGAGGGCAGCGTGCCAGCTTTGTTCTCCCTTCCCCAGATGTATGATAGATGAACTGGGATTCGGCCAGAAACGAGCCTCTTGACTCTCTTTTTCGAGTGACGGATTATTTCTATAGTTTTCATTTCTCTTCTTGCAGCTTCTCGGCTTTTTTTCTTCTTCTTCTTTTTTCTTTTTTTTTCTTCTGCTTGCCCCGCGCCGTTTCTTTGTTCGAGCCACTGATGCGTGGGGCAGCGCTTGCCACCCCGTAACAATTGATTTGCCATTTCTCCCTTTTCAAAAAGAGTCTCCATGCATAAGTGTCCGTGCGATTCTCTTTCAATGAGTCATTTGCGGGGCCTGTTTTTGAGAATTGTTTTGGTGCCCTCGAGAATTTTTGCTGCTGCTTCGCTTTTATTAATTGGAAACCTGTTTCCTTTTGTTTCAAGTAAGAGGAGAAGGTTCTTTATGCGGTTTTATGGGCCCATGCGTTACTTTTTATTCTTGTGACGAACTGGTTTTACGTCTGCGAATAATGAACGATTTGTGATATTAAATATGTGGAATATTAATTATGAAATACATTTATTATGTTCGGTTGGAATGGTGAAATTCGGTCACGAAATCTGACCGACTTACGCAGTTTTCCAGTAGGGTAGACTGTGTCTTTGCAACTCTCTTTTATGTACCATAATTAGCAACATCTTTGTATACAACATCTTTGTTTCTATTGCAGGAAGTTACGAAATATGAACTAAAGAGAAGCAAATAAAAAGCATATTTAAGACGGAGGAATGAAGATTAAATTGTTGTTGCTGTTGTTCTAATGCAGCTGGCAATACAGAGATAGTTAATTTTTATGCCTTAAGTAAGTGCTGCACCGCTGTTACTCATTTAGCACTACCAAGGGGTCACGCGTAGCTTGAAGACCTATGGCCGGGACCTATGGTTTAAAGTGGATTCCGAACCACTACAAATATCCATGGTACCGCCGGGAACTCGAACCCGAAATCTGTAGTACCAAGCGCCAGAGCGGTAGCCACTCGACTATCAGGCCTCTAAATTATTATTGTAGTACTTGTAAAAATTAGTGAAGGATAAATAATTGTTAAAAAAACATTTCTGTTGTAGGTGCGTTAACATTACGATGCACTGGTTAATTTTTTAATTGTAATTACTACTTTTATGACGTAATTTTACACTGCATGTGGAATCCATCCTAATGTCCTAGTTATACATCATTCATATTTAAATGAGTGCCTTTTATTGCATATCTTTTATTTTAATAAGTCATTTTTTTTTTGTTATCGATAATAAAAAAAAAAAAAAAACTGTAAAATAACATATTGAAGGTCAATTAATACTTTTTATTATGTAACAGAACAACGTGTGAACTTCGTGAATGTATTAGATAATACGATTGAATAAATATTATGTAATCATTACGTTTCACCGAACATGTTTATGCAGTGATAAGATTAAATTACGCAGAATTGTTGCATAAGCGGTAATGGTTTCAACTCAGCAATTGATTTAAATAAAGGTATTAATCCATTCTCACATGATCTAAATATAGATGCATTATCTGATGTACATATAGAATAAAGTAGATGTCATTATTCGAATTCCTAATGAAATTCTAATTTAAGAAATTTACTTCGCATATTAAATTTTTAATCTTAAGAAATTAGGCTCCATAAGAGCTTTGATTCTATAGAATGGATTTTTCAGAATAGCGTAAATTGGTTTGTTTTGTCGCTCTACGGTCAACTTGGGCACACTTTAGGCTAAACAGACCGTGACCTACATTTTAACGTGGACTCCGAACCACTGCCACACATACATGCCACCCCAGTATTCTAACCTGAGCTTGCGATGGGTAGAGCGCTTGCCACTTGGTCACCAGACCGCTTAGAATAGTGTAAAAGAACAGACTTTCATGAAATAGCCATAGTAAAATTTGTGCATCAAATGCAAATACATATAAATGTACGCACACTTTGAAAAGATTATAAACATAGCTTTGCAATTTGAAATTTTTTTTAAACAAATTTACAAAAAAAAAAAAAAAAAAAAAAAAAAAGGAAACATAAAAAGTCTGAATAAAGATTTGATTATTAAAAGAAAAAAAAAAATTGTATATTCATTAATAAAACATTAAAATTTATTTTACAGAAAGTTTTCATTAAGTCGATTGTATTATGTTCACATAATACAATCAACTTAATGAAAACTTTCTGTAAAATATATTTTGATTCTTTTAAAATATGAATTCATTTCACAACACTAAATAATAAAAAAAAAAAAAAAAAGGCAATATTAAAAGAAAAGAAAACGACATGTGTGTATGTGAGAGAGTGATGGTGAAATGAGAGGTATGAGAGAGCGCGTGAACGGTAGCAAATCCTTTCAGCCCTCTGCTTTAGAGGGGGCTGCTCCGCTGACAGGCGAAAGGTGGATGAAAATGCGCGGCGGAGCTCTCACGCATCTCTCTCCCTTCGAATCTCAACCCTTTTCCGAATCACGTGGTGGGCATCCCCGACCAATGAGAGGTCCTGCGCCGACCGACTCGATGTTTGTTTGACGAGACGCTGCTGCGAACCACTTGTAGGTCTCGTCCGCACATTTGAATGCAGCCGCGGTTAAACACCATGACGTCCTCTTGTTCCGCAGGTTGCTGGATTTACAAAGGTATCCATCCATCCCTCCTCCAGTATGTGTGATTGATGGACGACCCTCTTTGCCCCGCAGTGAGAGTTTCGAATCCTCCGTTTTGTTGTGTAGTTTTCGTAGAGATTTCAGTTGAAAGCATGCCTTAGAAATGTTGTAGACACTGCATGTGTGGCCACATTCAAACGTGCTATGTAGTGCATGATAAAAAGAACATTTTTCTTTAATTTCTTTCTCCCTTCATTTGAGCCGTTCTGTATTCTCATTTATTTACACAGATAATTTTTGAGAGCCATCGTTTACTATTGAAAATGTGTTTGACGTTGAGAAATAATATCGAATCAGTTTTCTGTTTAAATATTTCGCTCAACTTATGAAATACTTTAAAATTAGATTTTGCCGTGTCCTAACGTCCTGTCTAGTCTCTTATATTAATAGATTATAGTTGCTTATAATTTAACACCCTGATTTATAAGATTGTTAAAAACAGATTTTTTTAAAATTAATTTTAATTTTATTTATTATTAACATTTCATTTTATTTCAGCATATTTTTGAATCAATTTAAGCGCATTTCTTTATTCGAAAAAATTATGTAAAAGTCATTTGATAGTTGATTTCATTGAATTAAAAAAAATAATAATTGTACACTTAAATGCTATTTGGATAAAAAAAAAAAAAAAAAAAAAAAAATTAGCAGAAATTTGACTTACTAGAAGGATGGTTATTTTAATAAACAGTTATAACTTCTTTCTTATTCTACTACTTGAAATAAATTTTACTATAAAAGAAAACCGTAAAAAATTGATGTAAATTAAAACATATTTTTTTCTTGTACACATTGTTTGTATTGAATTCAAGTACTTTATACAATATTGTTCTTTATTATAAAATTTTCTCTATTCGCATGCAATTTTTGAAGAAGTGAATATTTAATTTGATTTGATTTTTAAATAGAAAAACGATTTTTTTAATCAAATTTTATAAATACTGGTTTCCCTACATGTCTAAGAATTTTTCATAATTTCTCACATATATTACAACACATGAAGATTTTTAATTGTTTCTTTAACCCATAATATTCCTTTTCTTTTTAAATATGATATTAAAAGTTTAATACGAAATTTATATAATAAATAAAATGTTTACGCAATAGCTATATTTATCAATTGATTCTTTTTACATGAATATATTCTTTTATTATATACGGTTATGTTCGAAATAATTTGTTTGAATAAATAGAAAGAAATTATACTGTGTTGACAGAAGTTGGAAAAAATGAATTTTAATAAGTGAAAGCGGAAAAATATCAGGGTATGAACTTGATTTTCCCTTTCTCTGCTTTCCCCTGTTCTTTCCCCCTCTTTTTTACACAGAGTTCTTTGAAAAGGGGCCCCGTGTAGAGAGTGAAGGGGCCTCCACCAACCACTGCTGCTACTGTGTGTTTGTGTGCGTATAGTATATCGCGTGGAGCTGATGAGGGGGCCCCTTCTAGGGAAGTCCTTTTTTCAATTCTCGAAATATTATTTGAGTGGGGAAAAAATGCGGTCCATGAACCCATCGCATTCCTGTTGGGAGTTTAAATGAATAGAAGTGAGGAAAGAAAAAAGAAAAAATGGAAAAAAATTGCAGTAGAAATCGAAAAGAAAGCCGTGTTCTGTCACCGGGTACGATTTCCTGCTAGTCTTGGAAGATTTTGATTATATCAAAAGTGCTCTCCGTATATTATCTCTGATTTAGTACCGGGGACATCTACAGATGTTTTCAAGGACTTCTAATTCAGCCCTCTAAGAAGTTTATTGTGGAGAAGCTCAATGAAAGTAATTTTTATTTTCGTCTCTTTTCTCTCTCACTTTTTTTTTTTCACACACACGCACATTTTTTTTAATGTAATGGCAGAAAAGGGATATTGATACATTTTTGGAAAAAAAAATTCCTTTTTTTTCACAATTGCAATAAGAATGAGAAAACTTGACGTTTTTGTTTCATGCAGCTGTGTGATTGTGAAGAACGTAATTTTATTTTCAATCTGTCTTTGCCTATTGTGTGAATTTCGTGACTATTTTTTTTTTCCATTTTTTGATTCTTTCAGTTATATTCGTACGAAATTGAATTTTAAGGGGTAGAAATGTTTCAAATATATTCTATTGTAAAGTTTTTGCCTTAAAGTTATCTTTGTTCATTGAATGCATCTTTTTTTTTTTTTTAAGAGTATTGTAGTAATTTTATTCCATATTTAAAGAAATGAAAATTTTATCGTGGCATGCATACTCGATATTATAAATCTTTCTTCTATTTCTTATATCATAATGCATGGTGTAGCAAAACATTTTAACCAAAGTGTTGATTTGCTAATTTTTAAATTTATTTTTAATAATGCAATTTATCGTCCTATTATTTAGAAGGAAAAAAAAAATTTTTTAAATATAGTGAGGCAGAATTTTGTTGTATATTTTTAGATGTGAAAAGTTTATTTGATTTTAAATTTAATAATATAACTTTTTAAACCTCAAGTTAATTTTTAGTTATAAAATGGCTGCATTTTTAAATATTGCTATAATTTTTTTGCATAAGACTAAGAGTTGTTATTTTAATTAAAAAAGTGAGAGAATTACAGCAAACGCTAGAAGAGACTATTAAGAGCCACGGACTTGTTTTACATCACATTACGCAAGGCAACTTAAAAGATGAAGATGGGCGTTAAGTATCCCATTTGCATGCTGCTGACGTGGATCCTAAAAGGAAAAGATTTGCTCACGCCGAATAAAGGAGGGTTCTTCCAGGTACCGGATTTTTCCTCCCTGATCTCCAGTTGAGCGTGGCCCGGGCCACAATTGGAGAGGAATTAATCAGCGAAACCATTGAACAGATGGCCTGACGTGCAACAATGCACGTTTGCTTTTTGCAGGCCATTATCCCGGTCTAAGGAATTGGACCTGGCCATTGGAATTGCGGAAAACGATTCTTTTGTGAGTCTTTTTAACGCTGTTGCTCGTGAGTGTTTGTTTTTCCACTTTATTTATATTATTGATTTCTTCTTTGATCGGCTGGCACAATGGCGGTGGTGTATATCACTGCTCTTCTTTGTTGCATTTGGATACCTTTTGTTCTTGGCGAAATGGTCTGGAATGCTTTCAATTAAAGCACATGACTCTGAAGCCCACTATCACTCGCCGACAATGGAAAGACGGACTCATAATAATAACACGCTTGCCCACACTTCAAAGCTGAACTCACACTTATGGATGCAATGTTCCGCATAGCACTGGAATTAAATAATTTTTAAACAATGTGATAAAGAAATATTTTTATTAAAGGAATAAAATAACATTATGAAGCATTAAATCAATCTCAGCTTTCTGTGTAAGAGAAAAATTTAGCTGATACATGTAGCAAAGATTGATTTTTTTTTATTGAATTACTGTATTTTAAACTTAAATGAATTTAGATTCTGCATCTTTGTACTTTTATTTCATATCCAATATAACTAACAATTGTGATAGGTAAAATAATATTAACGAGAAAGGCTTACGCTCTGTTTCCGTTAAATCTGATTATGTAAATGACCTTCTGATATTTTCTTATTAATTAGTATAATCTCACATTTCTTGATGGCCAAATGACTTGCGCTCTGGCCGTTGGTACCATAAGGCATGGAGGTTTGTAAGTAATTCGGAATCCACTTTAAACTGTAGGTCCCGGTCTAATTAACCCAAAGTGTGCACAAAATGACTGCAGAACGACAAACCATACCAAACTCGCGCTTCTTGATGTTCAACTTGCCTGTATCATAAAAAATTCCTATTCCAAATTTTAAACAAATGATTTTAAATATTTATTTCGTATCGTTTAAAGTGAATAAAAATTTAATAAATCATTCCACTTATTTGACATAATTTTTGAACGAAATATGCTACTGTTTTATTCGTTTGTCTTTAATTCTAAAATAAATATTTTTCTTTTCTTTTTACATAAAGTCTAGGCTTTTTATTGTTCATGTTTCAAACATCTTCAAAGAAAAAAATAATTTTTTTTTTCCTCCCAAAAATATCACTAGGTTTCTTAAAATAAAAAAGAAACTAACGATTATACTTGTGTGTAGGCAGGCTTGGTGAAAATTAAAATTGCATAACATCGATTTCCGTTTCGTGTCGAAGAAAAATCGTAACTCTCTCTTTCTCTCTCCTCTTCCTGCGTAACTTAATACTTCCACATCCCATTAACGGAAGCATTTGGTAACGGCCACAAACAAAAACAGCGCAGAGAGAGAAGCAGAGAAAAAGAGAGAGAGAGAAATGGGAAGAAAAACAATAACAATCGAATAATGAACATCCAACTCAGTCATCTCATTAGAACAGCTACCGTTCACTGAATCACTCTAATTACGGTGAGACTGGGCTGCTTTTTTTTTCTCTCTGTGTCCATCCCCCAACCCCCTTCTCGTCTGCCTGGCAGCGATACATCTCCATTACACGAGGCATTAATAAGTTTTCTGCACGAGGTGGCTCGGCCCCATCTTCTTCTGGGCATCTGCAGTCTGTCTGTACACGACCCCAGTCCACTCCAGCGGACTCATCTTTGAGAGGCAGTCTCTCCTCCGACGGTGCGCGATTGATCGTTAGAGTAACTGTAACATCCATGAACTTGTAATGACTCCCACTCGCTGCTCGCTCAGACACCCCACACCCCCTTCACTATCTTTTTATCCGGGATTTACTTTCTTCAGTCCTTTTTATTATTACTCTTTTTTTACTCCCGCTTGTGTTTTTGGGTGATATGCAGCCTTGTAAAATCATTAGAGTAGTAAATCGAGAAAAAAGGGTTTGTGTCAGTTAGGCTAAAATATAAATTTTGATGAAATCTGATTTTAAAAAAATGATCTTTGTAACAGTTTACAAAAGTCCCTTTAGTTTTAAATTTGTTGTTTGAAAAATATAAAGAAAGTCTGTAATTTCGTAAAATTCATTGGATGAGTCCCCCCCCCTCCCCCTTCACCATCTTTTTATTCGGTTTACTTTCTTCAGTCCTTTATTATTACTCTTTTTTTTGTCCCCCCCCTTTCCCCGAGTCTTGTGTTTTTGGGTGATATGCAGGCTTGTAAAATCATTAGAGTAGTAGATCAAGAAAAAAAAAGGGTTTTGTCAGTTAGGCTTGAAATACAAATTTGGATAAAATCTTGACTTTTAAAAATGATCTTTGTAACAACTTAGTTGAAAAGTCCTTTTAAATAAATTTGTTATTTGAGAATTAAAAGAGAATTTTGTTTTCGAAAATTCATATGAAATATTATGAAATTTTTTATTTTTAAAAGTAGAGCAATTTTTAATGTAGGAAAATTTAACAAACTTGTAATTAATGAACTTGTCATGACTCCCACTAGCTGCTGCTTCACCCACCCCGCTTTCCCTTTCCATAATCTTTTTCCATCTTTTTATTCGGATTTACTTTCTTCAGTCTTTTATTATTACCATTTTTTTTTTCTTGTCCCCCCCGCCTTCCCAAATCTTGTGTTCTTGGGTGATATGCAGGCTTGTAAAATCATTAGAGTAGTAAATCAAGAAAAAGGGTTTGTGTCAGTTAGGTTGAAATACAAATTTGGATGAAATCTGATTTTTAAAAATAGTCTTGTAACAGATTAGTTGAAGTCCTTTTTAATTTTAAATTTGTTACATGAGAAATATAAAGAGAGTTTGTAATTTCGTAAAATTCATTGGATGAAATATTACGGTTTTTCTTATCAATTTTTAATGTAGGATAATTAAAAAAAAAAAAATTTAACAGTGCAAACAGAGATTGATGGCTAATTTTCAGATAGATTTTTAATTTTTTGATTTTTTTTTTTATTGATATGAAGTTAATTTTTTTTTTTTCACCTTAAAAAGGAAAACCTAATATTCACTGCTTGCAGCTCGATTACTTAAAAATTAAAAATTATTTTTCTCTTTAGTATATAACCTTTTAATCAATATTTTTTGAAAGCTGATATTGATAAAATTATAACATATGAAAATAATAATTTCAACCATATATTTGTGTTTAAAAATTAATAAATCGCAATTATAGATTCGTACCAGTTATAGTTGTTCATAGGAATTTTAATCATTTGATTTTGAGAATAAAATTGTGCCGGGCCAGTGGTATTTTTTTTTTTTTTTTTCCTAACTAATAAAGGTGATTTCTTATGAACTTCCTTTTAAATTTTTTAAAGAATAATAAATTATTTTATTAACTCGATGTCTTATAATTTTGACATTTTATATCTCTGAATTGGGGCCTGATGGCCGAATGGCTAGCGCTCTGGCGTTCGGTACCACAGGTATCGGGTTCAAATCCCGGCTTTGCCCATGGGTGTTTGTAGTGGTTCGCAATCCACTTTAAGCCGTAGGTCCCGGTCCTAACAGGGATCGTAGAGCGCTGCGGGGGCATTGTTACTCCGCGTCCGTAGCTTACCATCAAGTTACACGCCCCCCTGGGTAATGCAAAGTGAGTAACATCGGTGCAGCCTTTATGGCAAAAGATCACGGTCTACTTGCCAGCTGCATTAGAAGAAAAATATTTCTGAATTTTAACTAAAAAGACGTAATTCTAAAATTTATTGATCAATATTAATTGAGTCTGGGATTTAATAAAAACTGAAAGAGTTATTTGGTGATTATTTTTTATTTGAATTTACTTTTAAAATACGAATAAATTAATAATACAAATACTAAAGCACAAATATATACTCCATGTTAAATCCCTTCTATAATAAAATTATATTTAGAAATAAATTTTTAAAAGTTATAGGTGAAAGTATTGTATATAAATATGTTTCGTAAATCTAGTAATAATCATTATCCATTATCTATTAAAATATATTATTCTTTATTAAATGTCTTAAGATGCTTTTGAAGGACATGACTAAGTAATGAATCTTTCTTTAGAAAGAAATAATTTGTAATTTTATTTTCAAAATACTTAAATGATTAATTTTTGTACGTATTTAAATCATTAAAACTTTTTTTTTGTTGTAATATAGTTATTTTTATGATATACAAAGGAAAATGATGGATAATAGCATTGTATTATGAAAGAGGGAGAAAAACGTGGCGTTGCTGCAAATGGTAATCTTTTAAAAGGAATGCAAAAAAAAAATAATAATAATAATAATAATAATAAAATTCTTTGTTCTCTTTATATGTTTTTAATTACAGATTTGAATAAGAATTAAATGATCAGTTGCTTTTGACTATATAAAATTGTTTTAAAAAAAAAAAGTATTTTTAAAATTAGTCTTTTTTGTCACTTATTATTTATTAAATATTAAAATTATTTTCTTTTTTCTGGAGTCTTTTTCCCAAAACAGTATTTCTTTTTAAATCAATTTTTTTTTCTATGAAGATAAGGAAACAGAAAGATCAACATCCAAAAAGGTGTATTGATTCTCCCGTTTCCCACATCCGTTATCGAAATTTAGTAACTTGGGATCCTTGACCAAGTAGAAATTGAAGACGGGCTATGACCATTCCGGACGTCGCACGTTTCTTCAATCACCATCCGAGGATGTAATCATACCCAGATATCTTTATGACGTCCTTTTTCCCCGCTCCCCCTCACCATATAGATATATACACATCTGTCTGTGATTTCCCAAACGAAAAAGAT
This sequence comes from Caerostris extrusa, assembly GCA_021605095.1. NCBI lineage: Eukaryota > Metazoa > Arthropoda > Arachnida > Araneae > Araneidae > Caerostris > Caerostris extrusa. The sequence goes on along the minus strand of BPLR01010457.1, from coordinate 10,642 downwards.
TTTCTATCTATTCCAGCCTCTTCAACTGCTGAGAGTAATGATTGCTGCAGAGATGGGCAGAAAGAAAGAATCCCCAATATCCACTGCGGGCTCCCTGCACCCCACCATTATTCGGTCGTTGGCGAGGCTCTGATTGGCATATTCACGCGTCCATTTCGATAGCGGCCCCTGGTACCGCATTTGTCTTAGTCTCGTGGCGGGGGTGGGGCCACGCGGAGGCCCTTGATTGAAACGTCTTCTTCCCTCTTCTGCAAATCGCGATGCCAACCCTTGTTCACCACCTTTTTTTCTAGTCTCTGTTACCTTCATTAGATATCGGCCAAAAACGCTGTCGTATGTCTTCATTTGAGATCTTCCTTTGCCAGCCAGTTTCCGCCCCCTGCAATTTTTCCTCTCTTTTCCTTCACCTATCCATCCCCTTGCTCTCTGTTGGAAAAGAAGAATTTTTTTTCTTTTTCTCTCTCTCTATCGTCCACACTCCCCTTTTGTCGCCACGGTAGGTGTCGGCGACGTAAAGAGAGAGAGAGAAAAAAAGAAGAAGAGGAAAAAAAAACAGCAGAGGAAGAGAGAGAGAGGGTAACATTGTAACTTGCGATCACTCTTGGTTTTCTCTCCTCCCAAGAGCTTTAAAAATAGCTGTCCCTTTTCTCTTGTTTTTTTCAACCCTCCTACCCCCAATCCCCCTTCTTCTTTTTGTCCACTTAAAAACAATGTCCGAAAGTTTGGAAGCGCGCTTTATGCTGAAGGAAGAAATATGCGCACATCACGAAAGCCGATCTGCTGCAGAGAATGGATAGATCGGATGAGGATGGGGGAAGGGGGCATAGAGTGTTCCCCCTAATGCCCTCCCATCCCCTTCGGTACCAGGATCCATGCTCGAAAGACGTATGGGACGTCCAAACTCGTTGTCTTCTCTAAAAGTTCCCATTTCCTTCTTCCCAACGAGGATGTTTGGGGATAAAAAAAAGGAAAAAGAAAAATCTGTTAATTGATGATTTGGAGAAATGCTTGCCCCAATATCTATTAGCGAATCAAAAATGGAATTCGTTTTCCGAGTGCTACTGACAGTGATGCTAAAACTTTAGATCGGATTACTTCCTAACTCAGATTGATTTTAGCAGAAGGGAGGAATCAGTGTTTGATAGGATTAATGTTTTTGGTTTTTATTTTTTTTTTTTTTATGTTGACTTTCTGAAATCATAAAATATCTTTTAAGGAAATCGTGTTTTGAAATTTGAAAAGTGAATGCAAGATTTAGGAGTCGTAGATGGAATTGATTCCAAGCTGTTATAAGATTTGTGATACAGAATTGTTTTCTTATTTCTGTTAAAATTTATTCCAGCCTGTTATTTGCAGAGTTTAGTAATTTATAAAATATCCTATTTCGTTGTAAAGTATCATTTCTTGTCGTAGCCGGTTTATTCAATATAATCGATTTTTTTTCGAAAAAAGAATATTAAATACAAAAATTAAATAAAAAATTGCGCATGGATCATAGGGATTTCATCATACAAGAATAGGGCATGTAAAAATTTTTGTTGATGATACATCAGAAAAAATTATTTACTTCCAGCACCTTAAAGACTATTTAAGATGAGATAAGAATATTTGAGGTTATTATAGAATATTTGTTATAATAAAATCGTTGATGTTATTATATATTATTTGAGATATGGTATAATATAAAAAATTTCAATAAGGTATTTTGTATATAATTTTTAAAATTTTTTCCTTTCTATTTTGAAATCCTAAGTATGGTAGAAATCGCTGTATTTCTGGTATAAGAAATATTTTAAATTAATAAAATGTATTATATTATGATTTGTACTGCTCTTGTTCATCATTTTTTTTCTAATTTTACAAAATTTAGTATTTAGTTATATTTTAAAAAGTATCGTTGTGCTGTTGATTGATAAAGTTATTAAGAAAACCTGAACTATTAAAAATATTTCTTTCGAGATTTTTATAGATATTATTGCTAACTTATTTTTTAAAAAAAAATATGAGCCTGTTATCACAAAATTTTAATGATGAAGTTTTTATCAAGAATTAAAAGTAAAGAGTAAAGTTCATTTTTAACGTTTGTTTAATTTGACTTTTAGACACATTTGTATTGTAAATTTAATATTTTTATTTTTAGAAAATGTATTTCCAATTCACAAAATGTGTTTAAAATTTATTTTAAAAAAATTTGATCCATGCGTATGCAACTCCTGAAATCGTATTCTTGCATTAATATTTATAAAAATAAATTCTCGTAATGTATTTGGTACTTTCAATTTATATCTTAATTTAAATTTTTTTTTTCCCCTTTTGAACTGTCTTTCCATTATAAAGTTCCATTTTCGAATGATAAGGGATGCGTGGAGAAGTAAGTGACGTGGTGTGGGAATGGAATTCATAATAGAATGTGCGATGGCAGGAATAAAATCAATGGCCGGCAAAAGAAATCTGTCGCTTGCAGTGATGGATAACACCATCGCTGTCGAGGCGACGAACTAATCGACGGCTAATTGGCTCTGTTTGCCGTCTTTAGTGGCTGCAATTATTTTCTCTTCTTCCGCCCCTCTCTGCCTTCGCACCTTCCCCAATCACCTCTGTTCCACTGGGCCACAACTTTGATTGAAAAACAGAAATTAATTATTGTACTCTGTTTCACTATATTTGAATACACGTATCTATATTCTATTCTATGGCTTGCAATTTTTTGTTAACCTAGTATCCTAATCCTTGCTTAATATTTTTCAATAAACTGTGTGTTTAAAATTGAATAACTCCAAATCACTTTAAGTTGTTGTTTTTTTTTCCCTCCTCCAATCTAGTCATTAGTGTTCTGTTTTTATAAATTATTATTTTATGTGTTTTTCTAACATGTATGCATGTTTTATATTTTAGGTAATATATTTATGTTCCCTCATATGGAAAGCAAAGATGAAGGTAGTCCTGGAGGTAAGATTAAGTTATAATTCTAAATAAAAATTATATTTAAAAATAAAAAAAAAAGTAAAAAAAATTAAATAAAGTAATTTGATTTGCATAAATTTCTTCAAATAAAGGTGATTTAGTATTTCAAATGAAAAGGTATTTTCATGGTTAAATTAAAGGAATCGTTTCATTGAGTTTTGCTACAAAAAATGATTTGAAAGTACTTTCAAAAGATTGGTTTATATTTGATTGCTTATTTGGTATTTTTAAAGTTTTATTAATTTTCGTTTACATGCGAAGACTCACTCTTATTCACATGGTATTTAAAAAAAAAAATGCCGAAAAACTATATGAAAAAAAGGGAAAATAATAAAAACTCAATTAGTATTTATGAGATACATAGAAAATAGATAGTATGGAGATCTATTGAAAGATTAACTGTTATACTCTCAATTTTATTGCCTTCTTTAAATAAATAACTCTATGAACCATCATGACATAATAACACTAACATGCAGATTATTTAAGGATTTAATGGCTTTCTCTTCACTCTTATTCATATCATAAATTATATTGAATTAAATCTGAATGAGTTAAAAATGACAAAAATAAATTTATTTTTTATGATGTACTAAAGGATTTTATGAGCTTAATATAGCTCGTAAATCTCTGAAAATTAATTAATGATGTTATTAATGCAATATATTCAAGTAATGTGTTGATAAAATTAGACATAATCATTCAAAAATTAAGCATTCATAATTGTGTTTTCATTCAAACAAATCATTTAATGTTAAGTTTGATTGAATTCTTCTGAATAATTTAAGATTGAAGAATATTAATATTAAAAAGGAAAAAAAAAAAAAAAAAAAAAAAAAAAAAAATTTTTTTAATAATCTTCTTTTTAAAATAATTCTGGCTTTTTTTTAAAAAAATTTTCGTAGGAATTTGAGTGTTAAATGGTATTGATATCTCGGTAGGCACGACTCTGTGACTACACGAGAACATTAAATCCCAGAGGAATGAAGTTAATAAAGAATTCTATGAATATTTCAGGAATTATTCACTATTTATTTCAGAATAGACTTTCAACTACTGTGCCATTGCAAAATTTTCGCACAAGTATCTTTCAAAAGCTGCTTTGTTCTTACAAAAACTTATAATATTTAAATACTAGACTGGATGAAGTGTTTAGTGGAAACAACAATAATAATCAACAACAATAAATGCAACGTTTGGTTTCAGATTGAAGAATTTACTATTGATCCATACCTATTTTGAAACACAACTTGAAGGGGAAAAAAAAAAAAAAAAAAATCTGTTAAACGTTCAAAATTTGTAGGGAAATAAAATTGGCATTCTGAAAAGAATAGCTTTCAACCTTTTTAACTTATTAAGATATAAAAAGTATAGAAGAATATAATACTGTGAATTCTAATTCTATTTTGTTAAACATTAAAAAAAAAAAATGTATTTTATCTGTTTGCTTATGAAGATAGCATTGAAGCTATCATGCTTATTTTTTACTTTAAATTTTCAATTTAAATTCAATCTATATGAATAAAAATTCTTAAGTATTTATCACTTTAAGAGGAATGAATTATCCCTTTTAAAAATAAGTTTCTTATAGTAAATATTTATGTAAAATAAAATACTATTAAAGAATTGTTTCTGCCTAATTAAAAAAATAATTTCAATAGAAATTTTTCAGTACATGTTCTATCTTTTGGAGTCTAATATATCTTTAGTTCAGTACATGAAAAGCTTCCAATGATGGTTGGTTTATTGAATAATATGTACACATTATTAAGATTGAGGAAAAAGTTTTTCCAAGTATAATTTTTTAAATTGTAATAATAAATTAATCAATTATACCATAAAGGAATTTGCAACAAAACATATTGTAAAATTTAAACAGGTTTTTTTTTTTTTTTTAGCACTTTTAGGTTGAAAAAGTTTTTTCAGGAAAATTATTTACGTTTTACAGTATGAATTACTGTTTCTCACTCAAAAGTTTTATTTCGATATATATATATATATATATAATATTTTTAAAGTGCATACTTTTACGCTGCACTTTGTATTATTTTAAAATAAATTTTCTTTTTATATTTTATTTTGTATTACCACTAAAATATATGTTTGACACAAAATTTAGATAATTCCTTTAGAAAAAAAAAATCAGGTTGATATTGACTGCAATTCAAATCATAATTCTTTTTTTTTTTTTTTCAGTACACCATTTTTAAGAGGCATTCAGTATACTGCAACTTCTTTCATTTCCTTTCAGTCATTGATTATAAGAATACGGACCGAAGCCAAAATGTGATTAATTCTGTGTACCTTGTTAAGGAGTACTGCACCCTTGAAACGATGAAGGAAGGGGGAATTGTAGTCGAATGGGTGGAAGGAAAAAAGAAGAAACGAATAGGCCAAATATATCTACTAACTTCCCGACTGGCAGTCGTATATCTATGACTTTTCTACACTGGCAGTTCAATTTGAGTCAATACATTGATTGCAGACTGTAAAAATGAGAAATGTTTCGCTTCATTAAATATCAACTACTTTCAAACGCCAGGGCCTTCTGGGGGGACATGAGACGATGGAAATTTCTGCAGCAAAACATCAAGTTAATCAAGAATGTGAGCTCCTTCAATTTCGCTCTAGTATGGCATTACTGATTATGTAGTTAGTATCTGAAATCAGTACGTGCTTCCTAAGGCTTACTTGAATAGAAGGGCATTTTTTTATTTCCTTCGATTTTTTTGATGAGCAAAGAAGGGCATAGAACGCTTTGTTTGTATTATTTTTTTTATTCCTGATGGCATCGTTATAGATTTTAGCTGTCGGTAACGAAATAAATAGAAAGAAGAAAAAAAAAATCCGAAGAATATAGAAAAGCAGGGGCGAAATTTAGGAAGAGGCGAATGAAGCTGACCGTTTATTGATCTCTTCTTCCTTTGCTTCCATCTTTTTCTGAAAGGACCTGAAAATTATCACTTACCGATGGTAGTTAATAATGTGCACTAAAAATGATTTCGCCTTTTGAAAGTATGTTATTATGCCTGCGATTCTGCTCTTCGAATGACCTACTTAAGGTGAAATCTGCAAGAAAATAGGCCATTTAATTCCATCGCGTTTCTATTATTTCTTAGGCGGTTTTTCTTTCCCTGTACTGTTGTCGGCTTTTCATTCGAAAGATTTTTCGATTTGACATAAGCGGGATGTGTATAATTTAATAGGTTATCGTTTTTAATCTTATTTTATTCCTTGTTTCTTTTTTTTTTTTTTTTTGTTGAAATTCTTTGTCATTACTGTGACCTATAAAATAGTTGGAATTGTAAAAAAAAAAAAAAAAAAAAAATCATATTTAGGTGAAAATTTTAATAATGTGACAATGTATATTTACATTTTTGTCATTTAATAGTTTTATTAACAAAAAAAAAAATGAATGTCGTAATTTAATAGTGTAGACTTCATTATACATGAAAGTAAATAAAATATTTTATAATATTGTAACGAAAATTTCAGTTTAAAAAAACGATGAAAAGCTATGCATTGTTAAATGGTTCTTTGAACTATTGTTGAATATGTATCGTTGAATAGTTTTCGAATTTATTAATGCTTTAAATTTTTTTTAACAAATATATTTTAGCTATATACATCTATGTTAAATGTAATAAAAGATTTATTGTTTGCTGTTAGTTAAAATTGGAGAAATATTCCCAGAAATTTTAACGAAATTTCATAGATTTAACACATTGTGGGGGAGAAAAAATGAAATTGTGATAAATTCATAAACATTCAGACACTCTTCAATTCAAAGAACAAAAATTTCTGACTGTTTCTAAAATAAATAATTAATTGAAACTTAAGTCTTAATATATTCTGTTATAAAAAATATTTCAAATTTCAGCTTTTTACCACGTGAAATAATTTTTCATACAATGATAAAATTAGTATCTGTAGAATGATATATATATTAAAGTATTAATTAACTTCTTAATTTTGTTTTGTTTTCGTGTGTTGTAAAAAAAAAGACTTAGGCTTTTATTTTCAGTTGTTATACTTTGGAATGGTTTCAGAATTTATAAAAAAATATACATAACATTGGTTTTCTTTTTACCAAAGCATTTTGGTAGAATTTCAAATCTATTTTGAAAAATCCCCAAACAGTTTTGAACTACATTACATTTCTTTGGAAACAGATGCATTCTCGTTTCGTTTTTTTTATATATATGTTTCTCTCACTTAAATATATATATTCTCTCCGGTTACTTTTCTCAAAGAATCTGAATGGAGATACGCCATCTCTATCTCATTTTAAAAGTTTTTGTATCTAATCTCCGCACTGGTATTCGAATATGTATGGCGGTTGGTTGTTTTCAATGCAGTATCGAAAAAAAAAAAAGGAGGGAAATCACTGGCCCAGGAAAAAAATGGGAACTATCCAATGTCCATTTTATTTCTTTTTTTTCCCCATTTTTTTCGTGTGTATAACTATGAATGTATACATAAAAATACAAGATCCTGCCCTCTAGGTATACAGAAATTTAGTTTATCCATGACATTGTATCGGCGATTTCGGATCCATGCGTTTCAATGTCTTTTTTTTTGTATTGCTTTTATATGTATGTATCTAAATTCATACAAAAATAAGTAAAAGCAGATTTCTTTTTCCACGAAAAAAAAAAAAAAAAAACTCTCTCTCTTCTCAAAAAGTGAAATCTGAAAAGAGAATTCCCAAACGGATGTTTTTGGGGGCAGCCTATAACCATATTCGTGGCCTAAAGTCTGACCACATAATACATTTAATGCACTTTTATCGTCCTCATCGATCCTTGCTTTAAAATGCGAAAGGCCCTCGTTGAATTTTTGTGTAGTTTCAGTATTTCCTTTTTTATTATTTGGCGCTGTGCATACTGCGTTTTTACCATGATGAGCAGCTGGTGGCCAATATTTTATTTACCGCTTTCTTGTAGAGCTCGCTTTGCTGCTGCTGGTGCTTCTTCTTCGCCGGCCGTCCATAATACATTAGAAAAATACCGCCGTGTTTTCATTCTTGTTATATTATGTAGCCGGACGTGCATTCACTTTGATATATTCCTCGGAATAAAATCAGTTTGCTTCGAAAATTCCCTTTCCTTCCCCATTTTATTTCATTTTTATGCTCGTTTCTCCGACTGGTTTATTTCTTTGCTGCGGTTTCTTTATATTTGTATTTAGTTTGAGTGCGCCTGAATTTATTTCTTTACTCCACTTCTCTTCCCTCTCTCTCATTTTCTTTTCTTTTTGCAATACAAAATAGATATTACGATGGTACTCTCATGAAAGAAAGGGATGATACGAGAAAAAGTTTTTTCTTTTATTATTATTATGCTTTTTTTCTTTCTTTTGGGTAACTTTTGCTTTGGAAATTTTAGTTATGGAAAACAAAAGAACATTTATTTTCCCTATCTTCCTCCTCCTTCACTTCTCGTTTTGTTTTTAAGGCTGCATAAATATTGAGAGCGAGGGAAATCTACAAAAAAACCGAAAGTGCAATAACATCAAACATTTTCTTGAGGGCTGACATGCTGTGCGAGATCTTGGCATCACTTTATGTAATTTTTGAGTGCTTTCTTATATGCAGTAAAAATGCATTGCCTTAAAAGCATCGTATCCAGGATATAGTTCAAATTAAAATAATGTAAATTGTAGATCCGTTAATCGAAGGCAAATTAGATTTTCAGTATGTATATATACATCTCCATACCGATCTAATGAAAATAAATCAATTTATAGACTCAGAAATTCATCTAAAAGAAATGCATTCTTGTGTGTTTTTAGTACATGAGCCTTTTTTTTTAAGACGACAAAGGTTTTCCACATTAAAATGCTTGAGTAATGAACTGGCAGAGGATAAATGAAATACGAGGTTGGGCATTAACTTCCTTGATGTATGTCCATCCAGGACGCCGTGGAAAATGCATGCCAGATATAAATCAAGTGGCATTATACCTGAATAGCCGTCATCCGAAGCCGTTAGATCTATTTCTTTCGAATCCCCCAAAATAGCCCAAGTGGTCAGATCACTGCTTAAGCAATTAGATCCATCCATTATTTGTTTCGTGTCGCTTTAATACCGAATAACAACGATGGCCTGAGAGAATAAATTTTCCTTTTTTTCCAACCCATAGCTCTGTGTGTGTCTTTTATTTTATTTATATATTTATTATTTTTCTTCTGCTTTTTTTTTTTTACTATCCCTTCATGTTTTCTGCCCAAATTTGTTGTTTTCCGGGTTTTGGTGGCGCCTAGCACTGGAGAAACGCAAAAATCCAATCGCCTCCCGGCTTTCAAACAAACGCTATCTCATTATGAATCCGAGGATTTTTTTTTTATCTATATATTTTGGTATTATTATTATTCTCTCTATCTCACCGCTTTTTCCCTTATGCGCGTTTGCTTACTCGATTTTTTTTTTTCTTTCCATCCCTCCCTCCCTTTCTCATTCTGTTTAGCGTCCTCCGTTCTCACACGGTTTTCATCCCCCTTCCCATCTTCTTCCACCCCTCCTTCATCACCGCCACCAATCTATTTCTAGGTTCTTCGCTGTAGAATTATTGATTGACCTCCAAGCGCCCAGTGTCCGGTACAAACGATGACGTTCTTCGCTTTTGCAGTGGACAGCAGATCGCCTTTGGGCAAAGTTCTCTCAGCCACCACCCACACCTACTTCTCAATTCTCCCCCTTTTTTTTCTTTCTTCATGCCCCCTTCATTTCCCTCTTCCCCATCCTCTCTGTCATCCTGACCTTACACAACGCATCTCTGGATTTTTTTCTTTCTTTTTCTCAATCTTTCCTTCACCTTTTACCTCCCTCGGGTCTCTTGTCCACAGTTCCTTTTTTAGCCTATCCTCCTGCAAATGACGTTTAACTGCCGTTGCATCTGCCTAATTCAACATTCCAAAAACCATTTCTGACTTGCAAATCCAATTTTTAGAGCGTTTCCATCAACTTTCTGTGGAATATTTTCATATATACATATATATATATATATATTATATGAATTTGAAATCAGGGCACAATGAAAGGTGACAAGCCAAATATGGCATCCGAAAATTCGTAAAAATATACTACTCATAAAGCTATATTTTATAGGTTTTGTCGTAGATTATTTCACTAAAATTACTGTTAAATATTTTCACATATAATTCTGTGTTTATACGATTAGTAGATTCAAATATTGCAAATTTAAAATTGGATTATAATTAAAAGGAAATCCAGTCAAAATGAAACATAAATAAATTTAATGTAGACGTTAATGTAAGACATTCTTTACGTTAATGCTTTTAAAATGTTCTTGAGTCCAACAGCACATTAATATATAATGTTAAGAAAAGTATGAATAATATGCAGTTGTTATCAAATATTGTATCTAAAATATAAAAACGGATTGTTAATTTTTTTTTTATCAATACTTATTAATGATCTATCAATAGTTTTTTAATGATCTATTAATAATTAAATTAGCATTTTTATTGTTTTTTTACTACCCGTATTATTTTTAAGATTTAAAAAAAAAATGAATAAATACTATTAAATACATTTTTCTACATTATTTTTCATTGTTAAAATTATTCATTTAAATACCGTTTGAAAGTATCAACTATTATTATTTCAAAGTATCAACTATCTAATCAAATAGAATGTTACTGGTGGAGAAAAATG
>BPLR01010456.1:0-30341 GCA_021605095.1 Caerostris extrusa | reverse complement strand
TTATTTGGTTTATAATGAAACCTTTTAAATTAATAACTAAGTAAATAGTTAAAAAATTTAAATGTTCTTTTTTTTTTTCTTAAATACTAAGTTATTTAAAACATATTTATGAAAGAAATGATTTCGAACTTTGTACTAGAGGAAATTATTTTTTCCTTACTAATATGTAAATATTATTACGGAAAAGTATTTAAAAATATTTTTAAATATATTACCACACTTAATATTTATAATAATTCTTATTCGAGAATTAATAATAATTCTTTCAGAGAACGGCTCCATTACCTTTTGAAAGGAATTAATGCAATTTTTTTTATTTCTTCTTATAGCTTTATGAATTCCTTCTTTTTACTACTTATCACGCTTAGCTATCCAGTGTAACTGTTTTCAGGGAAATACATTGAACCACTGATTTTTAACGTTCTTTTAACTGTAAATAATAATGCAGTACTAGTAGTTCAGTAGTGTAAATGATAATTTGCTAGTAGTAGCTTCTGTGCAAATTGAAAATTTATTATGTTAGAGGGATTATTTTAAGCCATTCGTATAACCTTTGTTAGCTCTTCTAAAATTTCTACAGCTGTTTTACATAAACTTGAACAGGAAATTTTAACTTGAACAGACAGTGCTGTTCAGGAAAGCTAAGTTAAAATTTAAAAAAGATCAAAAGAGATTAAATTATCACATCACATTTGCATGCATTCTTCATCGGCAATAGTGAAAATCCTTTTGACTATGGTGGAAGACATGGAACAGAAGGCAATTCAAATGCTGTATTTTAAATTATAACCTTTTATTGACTCCGAGCTATACATATATGTATATATATATATATATATTTGTGTGTGTGACTGTGTTCAACTTTCAGATATTTCCAAAAACATGTGTTGGATAAAATATTTCATCGTTTCAAAATGCAGATGCAATTAGTATCCATTTAAGCAATTTTTCACTAAATAGGATCATTGTCCCCAATCCTACCTAAAATTTCTCGGTCTTCACGTTCAACTTAAGTACTTCTTCCATTTGTGACCTACATGAAAGAGTTTTACAGAAAAAAGCATACATTCATTCATACTACAAACATGAATATTTAAAAGAAATTGTTTAATTAGAACTGTCATTTAAAACTTTTCTTCCTTCCTTTCACCACTTATGTTATTCTTCTTTCTCACAGAGTTCCACTCCACCGCCACAAGACTGTGCGCCACCATCTGCACAGCGTGGGAACTCCAGTGGAGGTGGCCCTGCCGAGGAAGTACCTCAACGATGCCCCCTTCCCAGAGCCCCTCAACAACTACATGGATGTGAGTGCCTCACTTCTCAAATTGCCTACCACCGAGCCCCAAATTGCCCAGTGTTCTTAAATGTGCTTCCATTCCGCAGGCCCAGTACTTCGGACCCATCTCCCTCGGTACCCCTCCCCAGAGCTTCAAGGTCGTGTTCGATACCGGATCCTCCAACCTGTGGGTGCCCTCCAAGAAATGCAAGTGGACCAACATTGCATGCCGTAAGTGCAAACCATACATCTTTTATGTAAAACAAATTGCTTACATGTGCGTAGAAAAGACAAATCATAATGGGTATGATAACATATGGTGTATCTTCCAACACGATAAAAATAGCTCATAGATTTTATTTGGCATTTTATTTCTATGTGTTTCATCCGTGTGGGTCGGAGCATAATAGCCCAACTGTAGCCATGCATGTCGTAAAAAGTGGTTAAAATGGATACCCACTCTGTCTGGGTATAACCGGTGGCCTAAAGTCAGACATTTCCCTTTGGGTGTATTTGTGCTGCAAGGTCACTGCAACAAAAAAGAAGCTGCCTTTCTTACCCCTATATTGTGACTCTTCAAAGGGAGGTTCACTCTAGGTCTTGCTGTAGACCAAATGGAGTAAGAAACAACTTTTATTATTGAAAGATAAAAACAGGCACTCCTATTGAGTATGTGGTTTTAAAGCATAGTTACATCTATTTGTATTACTACATCGAAAATATACATATTAACATTCATGGTGTGTCACCACAGTTACAAACGAACAACCTCGAAGTGCCATAGCTATGCAGGTTCATACCACTCCTCCTCGGAGCCCTACGAAAGAACTCATATGCCTACAGTTTCATTGTACTATTTCTTTTTGAGTTTGCTTCGCTTATCAGGTTACGAACCAAAATAACTTATTTATTCTCTTTCTTTCTGTTTTAATAACTATTTCGGTAATTATGTAATTCTTCTTTACCAATAATCAAGACTATTACGTAAAAAAAAAAATAATAATTTTTACTTTACCAAAACCAAACTCGAGGTAGACAACGATCCTACCAGAACAAGAATTATTCCTCAAATGATTTCTTCTACATTTTTATCAATAATTATGGTAACCTCACCAAGGAGAAAGTGACAATGTTACAATTAACTAGCTAAAGGCTATATATTGCAATAAATACTCCAAATATCGCTTCTCTCGTTTTAGAAACACAACTCCTTTTTAACAGGTACTTTCAAAAAAATACGAATAAAATTTTTACTTTAAATGCAGTTTTAAAATTTTAAACGAAACCTTACGAAAGTCTTTTGATTTTTTAAGCGAAATTTATGAAAAGGTATTGTTTCGCTACCATTGTATTAAAAACTGTGATATTGTCTCGACTTTATATTCACGTTTTCTTTTTGTAATTTTAAGAGATCTTCCCACTTTTGTATTCATTGGTAGATTTTGCAAACCACTGTAAACCTATTATAAGTTTATAGAAAATTACGAAAAAAAAGCATCAATATATTCTTAAAATTAAAATGAAAACATGTATCTTTTTTTCCTTATTATTAAAATTTAAGTTAAGATAATAAAAGTTGATTGCTATTTATTTATTATAATAAAATGCACCTCTTTTTATAATTAAATGTTTAAAAGTGTAAAATATTAAAAAAAAATCATTTCTATGATATGAAATTTAAAGAAAAAAAATATTTTTATTTAATTAAAAAAAAGCAAATATTTTCCTTTTTTAAAATTAAAGACTCTTTATCACACTGAAATAAATTCCCTAATTTCTTTGTAGTGATCCTTAAATGCATATTTTCATTTTAATAGTCATAAAAAATATGTCTCATAAAGTAGAGTCTAGCTAATATACCTAAAAAATAATAAAGTTCGCATACTATTTAAACTTAGATCAAAATACTTGTATGATATTTTAAAATGAAATAAATGGATCATACAGTTCCTAAATTATAATTACATTTTAGTATTTAGATAATTATTATTAATATTTATTCTTCTGATTGCGAAATAGAAGGAATTATTTATTTCTTTGTTACTGACAGGAGGCTTTAAAGATAGAAAGTAAATTTAACTTTTTAATTAAATTTAAATTTTCAAAATTTTAATGCAAAGATAAATGAAAAATAAAATTATTACCAAATGAGGTGTATATGTTTAAGTTTTTACCTCTTTTATTTTTAATACATCTCTATATGGGCACTATTAGTTGCACATGAAGATAAATAGAACACATTTATTTAGGGAACATTTAGAAAATGAAGTAGGTATTTAAATAAAATTAAGTCTTCATTTTTATAATTTTCTTTGTGATGAAGTTTTTTAAAAAGAAATTAAATGAATTCATGTATCCAAGGATGTGTTTTTCAATTCCTTCTATTAGTTCACACTCTCCCTATATATATCTTGCTCAAATTTTCAATCGTTCATAAAATACTTTTTATTCAACCACTCAAATTCAAATACATTTTTTTGAACTTGTAGTGGATGACACTGGATGTGAATACAGTCTTTTCAAATAGTAATTCATTAATTAAATTTAATTAGTTAATTTTAGTTTTTAGCTTTAAGTTCCATGTATTTACCAATTGATAGCGCCAGATAAACTTAAAAAGATGAAAAATTATTTAAAAAGGACTTTCTGCAATAGAGTGAAAAAAAGTAGGAATTGATTTTATTTTTTTATATTACTTGTTCTTTTGCAGTTCTGCACAACAAGTACGACAGCAGCAAGTCCAGCACGTACAAGCCCAACGGCACCGCCCTCGAGATCAAGTATGGCAGCGGAAGCATGACTGGATACCTCAGCACTGACACCCTCACCATCGGGAATACCAAGGTAACATTTCTTTTTATGATGTAGGGAATGCTCACCGAATGCCTCCTCAACATTCTATACATTTCCGCAAACAAAATTGATTGGACACAATGCATTTATGCCAACTTTTTATCCAATCCTCAATGCGTGCTAAAAGGCATCGGCAGGGATGGCCTTCAAAGAACGCGAAGATTCACGTTGAATCTCTTCAATCGACTCAAATCGGTGTCCCCGAAGTGGTCTTTTGAGTTTAGGGAATAGCCAGAAGTCGCACGGTGCTATATAAGGTGAATATAGTGGTTGTGGAATGATATGGGTTTCATTTTTGGCAAAAAGTCACGAATAATCAATGCAGTATGAGCTGGCGCATTCAGTGTTTTCGGTACCCAAAATTGAATTGACCGATCCTTTTGAAACTCCAACATTATCAGCAAGGTCTCTAATTGTAAATCGACGGTTTGCAAGCAGCAAAATCTTTAATTTTGGACGTGATCTTCGTCGGTTGAGGTGGATGGTCGACCAGAGGGCTCTTCCTCTTCAACGCTTTCTCTGTCTTCTTTGAACTGTTTATACCACTTCTAAACATTTCTTTCCGTTAAAGAATGCTTACCGAATGCCTTCCTGCAACATTCTATACACGTTTCCGCAAACAAAATGTAACCCAAGTTCTTTGCTCAATGAATTCAGACATTTCAAAAATCGCAGTTTTAGCATCTCACAAAGAAATCACTTTTTTGTGTCAAATCACAAGATGTCAAGGACAAGAACCAAAAAAATTGAAATTCAAAGCCCTTAAAATTAGTCTTATTTTGACGTCCCAACAAAGGACATTAATTCTTTCCATCCAATTGTTATCCTAATGATTATGTCACTTTACCATCAATCACTTTTATAGATTTAAAAAAACTTTTCAATATATAAAACAAAACTTTCTTTCTATTGGAAATCTTTCTTTTCTTCAACGCATCAATAATCGATTGGTGAATTTTCCTCCTAACGAGAAACTGGTTATTAAAATGTCATATATTAAAGGAGCTAAATAATTTAACAATTTTTAAGAAAGGCCACCTGTATTCGAAATGGATTCGCCGCAAAGTAACTCTTCCTACTTAAATCCTCCAGATAATTTGTCGGAAAAAGTTCTCACAATACTTTTGGACAATGTGGTGGAAAGAGTTTCAGTAGTTCGTAAGATAGTAGTTTCAAACCATCGCATGGAGATGCAAACGGTCTTCCACCACTTAATTTTCAATTATAGATTTTATTCTAGACTTTATCAAAAAAAACCAAAAGGAAAAAATTTTTATTAAAAATATTTTATATATTAAAATTGTGTAGTACATTCTTTATTTGAATTGTCGATTGTCAATAAAAACTTATTAGATTGCACAGACTTTATCACCGAATTGCCTCGTTCAATTTTTCATTGTCTCTCAATTTTTCTTTCGCCGTAGAAACGTGCTAAATATTTTATCTCTTATATAAGTTAGATAAAACAAAAATTTGAATGTCCTTACAGTTCTTGTATGATATATTACTATAGCAAGCAAAGTATCAGAAGGAAAATGAAAACTAGAGCAAGAACTTTTAAAAAAACAAACAAAATGTTAAACTTGTTAATGAGAAATGGGACTTTAACTTCAGTAGTGGATAAAACGTATATCATTATTCTTAGGTAGGGTTTACTTTCCAAAAGTGTTGGGATACGTTATTTCCATTATTAATACATTATTTGAGAAATGCTGATTGAAGGATAATCAGTTATCAATCAGCAAAAAAGTTACAAAAATTGTAGCTAAATGAAAATTTAGTTTGAAAGCAATGCTTCATGTTGTTGACCTTGTGTTCGCAGATCGCCGGCCAGACTTTTGGCGAGGCCATCACAGAGCCAGGTCTTACCTTCGTAGCAGCCAAGTTTGACGGAATCCTGGGTCTCGGATTCAGTGCCATCTCAGTAGACGGCGTGGTACCAGTCTTCGACAACATGATGAAGGAGAAACTCGTCGACAACCCTGTCTTCTCCTTCTACCTCAACAGGTGAGCTGAACTTCCTTTTTTTTTGCTGCCCCCCTCGAATTTTTCTTGTGAAGTCTCTTCTTTAATGAAAGTGATCGTGTTTCAGGAACCCCAACGCAACCTCTGGTGGCGAGATCATCTTTGGCGGAACTGACTCCAAGCACTACAAAGGAGATTTTACCTATGTGCCTGTTGACAAGAAGGGATACTGGCAATTCCACATGGACAGGTTAGTTCAATTTCGATCACACTGCTAATTTAAATAGACCATCAACAATACAACGATTTTATCTCGATATAAGTCCTACTTGAAATACTACTCTTTGATTGCAAATAGTTTCTTTGGAATATTACTTTTCCTTTGGATCAAAATCTTCAACAAATATGTGGATGTCAAAATTTTTGCAGAGAAGTACCTCAATCCACAAAATCAAAACGAGTTGTTAAAATATTTTCTGGATGTTTATTAGTGGTTCGGAATCCAATTTAAATTATAGGTACCAGTCTGAATAGCTAAAGTGTGCAAAAAATTACCGTAGAGGTACAAACCATATAAACGTGTGCTTATTTATATTTATAAGGCTTAAAATTAATTATTTAAAAAGGCTTTAAATTTCAAACAGTCCGATTATATGCAATTAATAAATTTTGAAACATATAAGCATATTTCTTTTTCAAACATTAAATTCTAACAATATTATAGTTTATACTTAATTATAGAGAAAACAAGGTTTAAAAATACAATTTCAGATTACTGAATCATGCATTCGTTGTTAATCATTTTTAAGATTATGAAAAAAAGTTTGCTATGCTCGTTTTATTAGCTGATTAAACATTATCTCTCAATTACACAACGCATAAACATCAGCTGATTCTTAGAAAATAAACTCCACTCAAAACACAATGTCCTGTTATCGTGCTGATACAACTTAACCTTTCTCACAGAAAATTTCGCTTTCGCCAACACCCCTTTAGAATCTAACAATAAAATTATCTTGATTTTATCATGATTACGAAAACAAACTTGAAAGTGTTGCATGCTAAATGATAATTGAAATAAATTTATTTCTGAATGTACTACTCGAATAATTTCAGAGTCGTGGAAATCAAATTCATATGGAACTTTTAATTGATTGCAACTACGATAATTCGTGGTATGGCAGAAGTTTTGCATATCATTATGATGATGGAAATTTGATATATAGTTGATATGTAGGCCTAAATGGAATATTTGACATTAAGTGTTAATATCATTGGAAGGATCTGTAAAATATCGAACTATAGATTTATTAAAATTTTTAACATTATATAAACATTCATTAACCCATTAACACATATAAACATTCTTACATACAAAATATTATTGTTGAAGAAATAGAAGTAGTGCCATGTTTTCTCGCCATGCATTGAACTAAAACTAAATATGTTATCTGATATTATATAGCAAAATCTTGTTAATAAGTGACCACGGCAAATTTTAAACTCACATCTTGGCGATTATTTTCTTTAGAAGGAAGAGCTATACTGAAACATGATTATAATGATACGATATCAACCAATAGTACAATAATATTTCTAGTAATGTTGTAATGTTGCAGATATTCAGTTATATTATGACAAATCCCTGTTCATAAACTTGAGTTTTGTGGCTTTGGATACAATTGTAGTTGAGGGACAATGTTGAAGTAACCTACAGATGTCAGAAGATGAAGTAAAAAAGAAGATCAAAGCACATAGGTCAATTTTATTTGATTTTTTTCTCGTAAAATAATATTTTTTTATATACATGAAAAAAATAGCATTGCTTTTTTTTTTTTAATATTTTTTTAGTAAAGACATGAAAAAAACGGGTTGTCTCCCATTATATAAGAGGATATTTTAACTATTGAGCTTTTTTGGGCAGTGGATGACAAAACCCTTCTTATAAAAAGAAACGCAGCATGTTGATTGAATTCATGTCAGGCCCGAATTTTTATCTATCAATAAAAAGGAAATAATATCATTCACATTATGGTGGGACATGGAATAATGTATCAAAATGATTTCACAGCTTGTTAAGCCTCCCCTACATTGGTGAAACATTAGTGTTCCACGTGAGAAGATAAAAAGTTGGTGCTCAAAAAGATACAATTAAATATCTTATTGATAGAAGACGAAATTTCTGTCAGCGACGACTGAACTATGGCAAGAAGTCACAAAAACCACATATTCTATATGATTGAACTAAAGATTTTTTTTTAATTGATTTCCACACTCAAAGATTTGTATCAGTGTATATAATAGAATCCTAAAAAGAGTATTCTTTCTAAACTGATGGTTCATTGTATATGAACTAGTTAGAAAACAAATTGTTTATTTTTAAGTTTCAATGGACTTTTGATACTGTTTGTGGTTTAAAGAATAAACACACATATCTGTGCAACTTGGTTGGTTAAATCGTTGACTAATGGTTGGTTAAATCTCTTGCGGCTATTCACAATCCACTTGTCGTCGGCAGTCGTCTGAATTTCTATGTGTTTAAGAGCCAGTTCTCGGATAATAAAGAATTTGTTACTAGAAATAAAACTCAAAAGAGCTAAGACAGAAAAATAATTTTTGAAGTAAAGAAGAAAGATTTCAAATCATTAAATATATTAAATGTTTAGGAAATAATAAATGACTAGAGAATGTATTAGTCTTCAATGCATATAGCAAATAAAAACATATTTGCATTTAAGATCAGCAGATTTTACAACTTTTGCTGCATCTTCTTACCATCTCATTTCTCACCGTGCGAATAGAATTATGATTTATTTAAAATAAAAGCACCTTTAGCAATGAGTTTCTGTCCCATCTTCTTTATTCATTTACATATTTTAAGATAACCGATTGCTTTCAGAACCAAAATATTTAAATAACATTTTTGTAGAAATTTCTTTGTTGCTATTATTAAATTATATTATAAAAATTAAAAAAATATCTTTTCGACTCCTCTAATTAAAACAATATGCAAAATATATCATATTTATTTACATGAATGCGACATATATCCCTTAGGAAAATTTCTTACTTTTCAAGTGAAGATCAAGAATTTTTTTAAATTTAGTTTATGATTTTAATATTAAACTTCAATTTGGAAAGAATATTAATTAACCGAATAAAAACACTTTCCTAATTGTCCTTAATATAAAAAGATTTTTGTGATTTACAAAAGGATTTAGTTAGTACTTCCACTAGGTTGGTAAAAAGAGTTCTTTCTATTTTCACAATGCTTTTAAATGATGAAAACTGGAAAAACTTTCGTGACAAACCGATATTTGCACTCGGTTTTCAATGTCATTTATAATACGTTATCCCACAGCGTTTCCGTGAATGGCAAGACTTCGAGCTACTGCTCTGGCGGTTGTGAAGCCATTGCAGACACCGGAACCTCTTTGATCGCTGGACCCCTCGCCGAAATTGATCAAGCTCAACAAGGAGATTGGTGCCACTCCACTCATGCAGGGAGAGGTAAGCTTTGCGATGATTGATGTATTAGGCACACTGGTTTATCTAGCTGATGCTAATAACTATTATTTACGGTTTATTTTTTCATAAATGCATTCTGAAAAATGAATTTTTATATTGCATTCGATTTCACTAATTCTGACGCTTTTTTTTTTTTTTTTTACATAAGTCCCAAAATTAATGTTTAATTTACTTATTTTATTTCATCGATGCATTAGTTTAGATTGTTGATTTTAATAGTCAATATGGATGAAACTCAACTATCTCTTCTTATTAACTGATGATAAAACAAGTAATATAAAAATTAATATAAAAAGTAATATAAAAAAAAATTTAAAAGTCAATTCTACTTTTTTTTTCACTCTATTGCAGAAAGTCCGTTATAAATAATTTTCATTCATTTTTTAAGTTTATCTGGCGAAATCTATTGGTAGATACATTCAACCGAAATCTAAAAAAAAACTATAATTAATTAATTAAATTTAATGAGTGAGTTAATATTTGAAAAAAGCTGTATTAACATAAAGTGTCATCCACTACAAGCTAAAAAAAATGTATTTGAACTTGAGTGGATGAATAGAAAATATTTTATGAACGATTGAAAATTTGAACAAGATATGTATAGGGAGAGTGTGAGCTAATAGAAGGAATTGATCCAAAATTGTTCACAATGATCGACTTTATAATTGTATCAGTGCAAAACGAAACCAAGTAAATATGCATTGCTTCTGTCGCTAGATTTACAAGATAGATTGATTTCTAAGAATATCATTCATGTTAACACATGGATTGGAATAGTCAGAAAACATTAGCATTCTGAACTTATCTGCTACTCAAGTTTTGCTGTGTCAATTAATCAGGATCGTCGATTTCTACTGCAATGTAGGTGCTCAAAAGATTGACTGTGCAAATATGTGTAGTAATTTTTTGCTATTTAACAGTTTCAATTATTTGAAAATCGTGTAAGGAAATACTTCGTAATCTGGAAATAGATTTCCTGGAAACCGCCATTTCAGGAATTTCAATTGTAAAGAAATCTGTTAAAATTGTATTCAATTGATGTATTCCATGAAATGGAATAGTCAGAAAAAAATGAGCATTCTAAATTTTTCTGCTATTTAAGTTCTGATGCATCCCTTAACGAGAATCGCTGCTTTCTACTTCAATGTAGGTGCATTTTAAAGATTTAAGTTTAAATCTTTATGATGCACCTACATTGGAACTAGAAAGCTGTTCATCTTGATGAACTTTGCTTTGAAAGATCTTAATTTTCGCTATGATTCGACTAAATATCCAAATGAAACAAATTTAAACTTTGTACAGCAAAATCATCTGCAAAAAAATAATAACAAAGTGAAAAGAAAATACAAAGCTTTATTATTTTCTAAATTATTTATCTGTAATTATTACTTTTCAACATATGTGGGTAAAAGCTCAATTTTTTAAAAGTCCATTTAGAAATGTTAACTTTAATCTGATTTCTAGATGATCAACTAAACCCTTTTCCCATAAACTTTAATTTTCAACGAATAAAAGCATATGAATAAATAATCATTAAAAGAAAACTAGAGGTGTTATATTTTGGGACTTAAAATGCTTTTCCTCAAACAAATTTGATATCCAGTTAATATGTATGATAGACATTCGCTGCATGTATTTATTTCAATAGTATTTCGGGTCAGAAAGAAACTTTTAATTAAAGAAAATTCACATGTAATTTATTCTCACATTTTTTCATATAAACAAATGAATTTTTAATAGGTTTTACATTAAATGAGTCTTTATTAAATTTTTGATGTAATTTTTCTATTTTCAGTATGTTATCGATTGCAATTTGATTCCCAAACTACCAAAAGTGAGCTTTACTTTTGCTGGAAAAACCTTTGAACTGGAAGGCAAGGATTACGTCATTGTGGTAAGTGTTACTGTATACACCTAGTAAACTATATATACTCTAGTGCCCATAAATTAATAGGCAATAACATTGTTTTAATTAAAAACAAATTCTAGCAGATTTATTTTAATCAAATTAAAAACTTATTATACAAACGTAACATAAAGATATAATATGGAAAAGTACAGATTTATAGATTAACAAGTTGAATAATCTTGAACATTGGTTACAAAAATAAGACAAGTTACAGAGTGATAGCAAAATGATTGTTAAGTTTTGATCACCGTTTTCTGAAACCCTATTAAGGTATATGTTCTTCTTTCGTTTAAATCAGGGGTCTCCAAACTTTCCAGCCTTAGGGAAATACTGTTTACTTCCAGTAAGTACCAAGGGCCGAAATCGTTTTAATTTTTCTGCTATTATGTATATAATTACATAAATTTCATTAGTATTTTTACAAGTGGATACCCCGCAGTTTCATTCGCGTTAATTTAGCTTTTCCGTTCTGAGGGTTTTCAGGATAAAAACCATGTTTGATTCAGGATATATAAATTTCAAACATCGATATACATACATATGCGATACTCTTTTACCCCAAACATAACTACCGAGGTAACAGCGGGATGCCACTAGTTTATAATGTTAGTGGGATTCATTTCAATTACTTGTTAGTTGTTATGCTTAAGTTAAATTTTCTGCGTATTATGCTTGCCATTAAGCTTTGCCTAGCAAGTCAATAAAACCGAGTTATTATCTCTCTGTTTTTATCCAACTTATTACAGCAACAATAGGCTATTCGCTGTCGGGGCTGGATTGGTGACACTGGCGGGCCGGATTTGGCCCGCGGGCCGTAGTTTGGAGACCCCTGGTTTAAATTAATGAATAGCATTTGTTACACATACTCTTTTCCAGATTATCCAGGATAATTATCCTTTCTTTTCTTAGCAATAGTGGATTATAATCTGTTGTGTGCTTCCCCATTGTTTATTATACATGATCCATCGTGTGAAACAACTACATCCGAAGTATACCTTCGTTTTCAAGGAAGTCTTGTCAAACGATGACAGCCTGCACTATCAGCCCTTTATTTTTAGAATGGGGCCAATAAAAGTTCATACGTTAGGCACTATAGTTTATTTTAAGCATTCCAGGACATCCACTCAAAATTATTCGCATCGAGGAAACTTACCCCCTACATCTGTTAATGGTTATTTCAGAGATGTTAATGGGGCGCCTGAATGGCCGAGTGGCTGGCTCTATGGCACTCGGTACCAGTTTCGATTCCCGGTGCCATGGATGTTTGTAGTGGTTCGGAATCCACTTTAAACCGTAGATCGGTCCTAATAGGATCGTAGAACGTTGTGGGGGCATTGTTACTCCGCGTCCGTGGCTTACCTTCAAGTTACACCATCTCTGTAAAGGCATGGTAGCTGCATTCAAAAAAAAAAAGATGTTAATGGAATAATAGAGTTTCAGATTCATGTCAGATTTACTGGCACTACAAATCAGATGATAAACATGTGTTTTTTTCCATGCCAATTGCTGATCAGTTCAGATAACATATTCAGGATACCTATTTTTTTTTTTGCTGAATTCTTAAAAGAATAAGTCAAACTGGATCCAAAGTATACAATTTAACGTGGTTTTATCTTCTGATCAATGTTTGAGTGATATTCTGGCCTTCGTGTTTACCCATATCTCTCGTTTCAATTCTTCAGCAGTTTAACAGCAGCATTTTATAGATTTATCTTTGCCATTATCGTTATATACCAATTTAACGACATAGTTATGGTAAATCATTGTCATTTTACTTTATTTGGAAAGGATCCTGGGGAAGGGGGGCACATCTGCATAGAATCCAACAGAAATACTTTACTATACCATCCGTCATAAGAAATTTCAGTTCGGTTTTGATTATCAGTTTTCAAATATCTCACCGTCCCAAACTTAAGGCGCTATCAAAAAGTAACTTCGTCACTTTTCTAGAATAATAAAATATCTTTAAAATTGATTTTGGTTACTTCGTCCCTTTTCTAGAATAAAAATATCTTTCAAAATTGATTTTGGTTACTTCGTCCCTTTTCTTGAATTATTTTGGTTACTTCGTCCTTTCTAATATCTTTAAAATTGATTTTGGTTACTTCGTCCTTTTCTAGAATTATAAAATATCTTTTTCTAAAATTAATTTTGGTTTTGATTACTTCGTCCCTTTTCTAGAATAACGAAATACCTTTATAATTGATTTTGGTTACTTCGTCCCTTTTCCTAGAATAATAAAATAATCCTTTATAATTGATTTTGATTACTTCGTCCCTTTTCTAGAATAACGAAATACCTTTTATAATTGATTTTGGTTACTTCGTCCCTTTCCTAGAATAATAAAATAACTTTATAATTGGTTTTGGTTACTCCGACCCTTTTCTGGAATAATAAAATATCTTTATAATTGATTTTCAAGTGCATTTTTAATGTAATGTACCATTCTAAGTTGTGCTTCTTTGTTTTCAAAAGGTTGCCCAGATGGGTCAGCAGATCTGCCTGAGTGGATTCATGGGAATCGACATCCCCGCCCCCATGGGCCCTCTCTGGATCCTTGGCGACGTGTTCATCGGAAGATACTACACCGTCTTCGACTACGCCAACAGCAGAGTTGGATTCGCACAGTCCGCTTGAACATTTTTTACAATCCTTGTTTTTTCTCACTCACTCTCTCTCTGTTATTTTTTTAAAATAAGAACTGAATAAATGTATTTTTAATTGTTTTTGTTTTTTACTGTCTTATTATTAAAAACAATAAGTAAAATGCTTAACATTTCTGAAATCCATACGAATACCATACATAAAATATGACTTTTCAGTTTTTTTGTACGGCAAAAAAAATTTTTCTACATTTACTGTACCTAGCTACATGGACAACAATATGGGTTCTCTGAAAGTATTTGCTGTGATTTTTATTTTTTATAGAATTTGATAATTTCTTTTAACTTTCATTTCTCGTTTTTGCAATCATCTTATTGCAATATGCAATCAAGTAATAAAAAGGGATTTCTAGTTTTTAACGTGCAGAAAAACTTCGATGTAATTTTTAACTAAACCATATATTAATTTGCATACTTGTTTGTATTACATGTTTGCCAACTTCCCAAAGCTTCTTCTTCCAATCTGTTAGCTTCAGAGGTTCATTCCATGACTTTAGCCAGAGTGAATACCTCTTGGAGGTCGCCACCCATTCATGCATGGTACGCCGCTAAATATCCTGGTATGTCCTTGCAGTGCTCCTGTCCTAACCTGCTCAAACGGCTTTAGCTAGACTAAGGACTGGCCACACTAAGGTTTGGCCTTCAATGGAGACGAGAAGACATACACCTTTGTCATAGTTCAGCCATCGCTTCTCCCTCTCATCTCTTCGATTGTATTGGTGCCTCTGTGCGGCAACTGTTGAATGAGGGGAGGAGAGTTTACGATCTACTGATGCAGCATGATATACTGGACTTGGTTTAGGATTCTAAATCAAGGGATAAGCAACAACAACATGTTTGTCAACAACGTTATATTTGATTTGCATGCTCATTCAAATTACCATGTATTTCATCATTAAATCTATTGCAATATTTTTGTACAACTAATCACAAAGCAAAGACCTATAAGAACAACTTAGGGAATGTGTCCACACTTCTGTTAACACATATCATGTTGGAACTTCAACCCTTGGAACCCCAAACTTTTAAGATCTTTCTTAATAATAGTTCAACAAACAATGAATGCGATTTCTGAGAAACACCAAAGACAAGGCACTAGAATATTTCATATAGAATAAAAATAAGACTGTCTTACTGAAATTCAACAAAAGTTGTGAAAATAAAATTAAAGAAAATAATTTTTTTTTTCATAAACATATGCTTTAATGACTTCTTAATCGATGATGTTTGCCAGAAGCCACAAAGTATTTTTTGGAGCCAAAATTTCATGTATTCATTTTAAAGAATGTAATATATCGAATCCATCTGGAACAAAGTACTTATTCATCATCTGCTTTGAATTTATAATGTCAAACTTTTCAACTAAGTATTTCTAAGAATTAATTTCTTACATTAGTCATTTGTGCTAAAATATGATTAAAAAAACAAGGTTATTCATATTGAAACTTTATTGTCGGTTCATTTCGTGAGAAAATATTAAATATTTATTTATTGATGTCTATTAGATTTAAATTTTCGAACAGAAAAGCGAACGAAAACCAGTTTAATAGAAGCCATATCAGGTGGATGGACAACCAGTTTTAATAGAAACAGAAATAGTTGTAATTGCATATCACTTACTATTTGCATAGGAAGGTAAACACAGCTCAAAGTACAAGTTCGGTTTCAAAGTGAACACAGTTTATAACAAAAGTATGCATGCAGGATATGTATAGTAGGACTTGTATAATATCCAACAGTTTGTTGGATAATTTCTGTCGCTATCAAAAGTGAAAGCCTGGGATTCGATACACAAATTGCTTCATTGTCCCCATTGGAAAAAGTCCAAAAAATCAAATCCAGAGATAGTGGTAGCATCACAACGGGACCTTGTCACCTCGTGGTTTCGAGATGACAAATATGATAAGTAGCGAGAGATAAACCTTACAGTTTGTAATGCATTGTCACTATACTAATTATAGAAAAATACTTATCGCAATAGTCACGAAAGCAATAACTATCACTGTACGAAATTACCGATAGTTTTAATCAATGTAAGCGTAGTGACGGTGTTCAGTTGCATAACGGACTTAAAGTCTGTATTTGTTTTTAACCTTTGTATTTGTCTTTAAACTGTTCTCGCAAGTCAAGGGTTGCAACATTCATTACTTTGAATTCTTTAAATCTATTGCTTATCATCGATATTGTTGTTTCACACGATTCTAATCAAGATTGTTTACCGTGCACTGTAAATTTCTCATTTTCCAAGAAATTATGTATTGGAAATGTGTGATTCATTAATTTTTATGCACGCCGGCATGGTTTTTCACATTGCATTATATATATATATATATATCCACTCGAAACCTGATGGCTACGTTTGGTGCCACAGGTTTCGGGTTCAAATCGCAGATGTGTCATTGTTGTTTATAGTGTTTAGGAATCCACTTTAAATCATAGGTCCCTGTCTAATAAGACTGTAGAGCACTGGGCGTAGAGCTGAGAGTAGAGCTGAGCGTAGAGCGTACAGCCGCCTTACCCCGTAAAAGAAAAACATCTCCTGTCTCGAAATCTGTCAGTAGGCACTACTGAGATATATATATATATATACTACATATATACTACAGCCTACTGACATATATATATATATATATATATATATATATATATATGTTTGTGTATTAGCACCTGGTTTGCTGTTTCGATATTCCCAACCAACAATTAATAGATTTAATTGTTGCATTAACCCAGGGATGGGCAAACATTTTCGGTCGCAAGCCAAAAATCAAAAAAAAAAGTTTGGCGGACCAAGATAAATTTTTCTAAAATTTTAAAAACAGTATACAAGTATTGCAATTTAAATATGTTAATGAGATGGATGAAATTGCGATTTCATTTTTAAAAGTAACTTATATTGAGGTTCGAATGAGATTCTAAGAACGAGGCTAAATGCTCAGCCTATGCCTGAAATAATTCTTTCTAAGGTTCATAGTTGAAAACACTTGTTCGCATATATAAGGTGTAGAAACATAGCACTGATTTAAATTTGGGAAACTTACTTTCCATAATGATTTGTAAAACTCTAACTTTGGCATATTTAGAAACAACGGCTTGAGATGATTGTTAAGTTGCAACTCAATTAATTCAAACTGCTTCTCACTGCTTCACAATTGAAGTTGAAAGGCATGGTAAAAATATCCAATTCTGTTTGAATGGTACTGGAAGGATATATATATATATATAATAAGGATATATATCTTATATATATAATAAGGATTGCCTCGGACCGGCATATTAAAATTCTGTCCGCGGGCCGGATAGAACCTCCGGGCCATAGTTTGCCCATCCCTATTAACCCTTACCAATCTTAGTTTCGCATTTACTGATAACGACCGCTTCTCACTGCAATACTTCTAGAATTGAGAGCTACCTTATGGATTGCTGCTTGCACCCATTACTTTTCCCTGGCTCCGCAAGATATCAGTGAGACAACTTTTGGTAATTTGTTAATTTCATTCGCTTTGATTGCAGACGCTTTGAAACCTTCGCCTTTGGACGTGCGCTTTTCGTTGATCCGTTATTTTCCGGAGCAGGAACCCTATTCTTTAATCTGGGGCCGAATCTTTTTCTTAAATATCCATATCTCATGATCATTTGTATAACTGTTTCCTCGCCAGACTATTTTGTTCCAATTATGACAAAGGTTTGTGTAATAATTTGGTTTATACTAGGTTTTTCTCTCTTTTAATAGGCTCTGACTCTAAAACCATGTATATTTTTAAAGAATGACCAACCATTTCTTGAATTTTTAATATCAATCACTACAATTTCATTGGACAAAAGGGAGTTAGATCTTTTTATTTATAACCATGTTTTTATTTATAACCTTCGGATTATTTTTGTGCATTTTCTGTCGTTAATTTTGAGGGTAGGAAAAGTTTTAACAAGTCATTGGATGCAAAAGGGAAATTTTTTTTCCAATGGTTTAATGTTGAATTTACAGAGAAATTGCTTAAGGTACTTTGGATAATGTTTCGATCAATTTTGAAAACATTTGAATAGTACTATTGTAACAATTTATTTTAAATGCTTGGATTTAATGGGATTGAATCAGATAATGCTAACTTATGATTTTGGTTACATTTAATCACTATTGAATGAATCCAAAACAAACAGTAAACGTTGTTTGAACATATTATTCTTAGAAACTTGCAAATTGGAATTTGTGTTTTCTTCTTTTGCACTGAATTAATTTCGTAATTGTTATATCTTCTCCAATTACTACTGCATAGTTAGAGATTTATCTTAGCCTTTGTAAAAAATTGTTTATCTTATTTCCAATAAACAGTGTTGTCATTGGATGGTGTTAAGATTGATAGTGAATTAAGTTAATATGAAATTTAAAGAGTGAATCTACAGTCATATAATTTACCATTAAAATGTGAAAAATAAATCATAAATTGGTATAGTGGTCATGGTGAAAATAAATCATGGTCATAAATCATCACCTTGGTTCATATATTGATGAAACCTTTGGCTTATTTAACCTTTTGTACATAATTATCACAGTTAATTTGAATACATGCATCTTTCAATGTAACTTTTCAGTAAAAAAAAAGTTTTTAATTGTTTTTCCTGGTCCTTTGTTTATTTTCTATTTGTTTTCATTTCATTTTTATTAATTCACTATGTATATAATTGTCAATTAAGTGCACTTATTTATTAAAATGTAAAATGTAAATATAAAATTAATGTTTTAACATTTAATATGGATTATAAACATACACATTGTAAATAATATTGGTTCCATTTTAGTGCTATTTATGGTTTACGTATTTAATAATAAATAGAATTATGATTTTGTTTATATTTAATCACTATTGAATGAATCCAAAATTAGTTGTACGCAATGTTTAAATATTTTTAAAACATGCAAATTGGAATTTTGTGTTTTCATCTTTTGCAATGGATTAATTTCACAAATGTTATATATATACTTCAATTACTACTGCATAGTTAACAGATTTATCTCAAGGATATCAAAATTATTTTTGTTTTTTATGTATAAAATGTGATTGAAATAAAAAAAAAAAAAAGCAACACAAACATCATTACAAAATGAAATATATTTAAAAATTCGATAGAAATATTTAAAAAGTACAATGAAACAGACAGAACAATGAGATTTTAAATAAAAGCATGGAAAAATCGAAGTACCTGGAGAGAGAATAACGACTCGAAACTCTAATTGTTCTTAAACTTTGATTTTAAATCTGAGAGATGATTCTTCGAAGAAGTTGAGAGAAGAACATCGAGATGAATGTCTGTTCCAAAAAGTTTCAACGAAATAATATAGTATGTACAAGTTGAACGTCAAAAAAAAAGCGCACCAGAATTCAAATAGCAGTACGACGAATTCATCTTCCTGATCGACATCTTGCGTGGCTTTGCGGAGGGCAGAAATAGAACAAACATGGCGGTGCTTTCATTTGGAACTTTTACAAAGCAGCTCAACGTTCCACGAGAAGTTCTCATTCAGTTGCTGATAGAATTATCACTGGAATAAAAATGGCACAGTGCTAAATTTCATTGGCAGATGACTTCGTCTTGGAGGACAATTGTGCCATTCTCAATCTATCCAATCCATCGAATTGCATGCAAGCTCGTTCAACTGGAGATGCCACTTCAAGCTACAAATACTTTGGAAAAAGTTCTTCTACAATATGGCAAGTAACATTGCTTACGTTGAACTTGAATTCTACAAGCGCATTCCAAGTGAAATAACAGGATACTTACAAATAAATTTCTTTTTTTAATTTTTAGATGTTAAAAAATTAGCATTAAGTGTTTTATTTTTTAATATTAAACTGCCCACTTTTAAGTCCAAATAAATGAATTCACATAAATTAATGTATTCATACATTGCCAAGTAACATTGTATGTATACACAAGTATGGCAAGTAACATTGCTTAAGTTGAACTTCAATATTACAAAACATTCCAAATGAAATTATGTGATACTTACAAATAAATTTTTAAAAATATTTTTAGATGTTGAAAATGGTATAATATTAAGAATTTTTCTTATTTTTTAATATTAAATCACCCTTAATTTTCGCCCACTTTTAAGTCCAAATAATTGAATTCACATAAATTAATGTATTCATATATCGAGAGCTTTAAACAAGTCAAGTAGCATTGTATGTATACACAAGTATGACAAGTAATAATGCTTAAGTTGATCTTCAATTTTACAAGCGCATTCCAAATGAAATAATAGGATAATTACAAGTAAATTTCTTAGATGTTGAAAAATGGTATAGCATTAAGAATTTTATTTTTTAATATTAAATTGGACACTTTTAAGTCCAAATAGTTGACTTCACATAAATTATTGTATTCACATATATTGAGGGCTCTAAGAAAGTCAAGTAACATTGTATGTATACACAAGTATTGCAAGTAACATTGCTTTAGTTAAACTTGAATTCTACAAACGCCTTCCAAATGTAATAATATGATACTTACAAATTAAAAAAAAAAAAAAACATTTAAGATTTTAAAAAATGGTATAATATTAAGATTTTTTAATATTAACTTTCCCACTTTCAAGTCTACAATTAATTGACTTCATAAATTAATGTATTCATATATTGAGGACTTTAAACACGTAAAGTAACATTGTATGTATACACAAGTATGGTAAGTAACATTGCTTACGTTGAGCTTGAATTATACAAGGACATTCCAAGTGAAACAATAGCATGCTTACAAATAAATTTCTTAGATGTTGAAAAATAGCACAACATTAAAAACTTTATTTTTTAATATTAAATTGCCCACATTAAATCCAAATAATTGACTTAATATAAATTAATGTATTCATATATTGAGGGCTCTAAACAGGTATTACCCATACAACTTATGTATACATACAGCATTGTATGTATACACGAGTATGGCGCATAACAATCCTTACGTTAAACTTGAATTCTACAAACGCATTCCAATTGAAGTAACAGGATATTTACAAATAAATTTCTTTTTTAATTTCTTAGATGTTGAAAACAGTATAGCATTAAGAATTTTATATTTTAATGCTAAATCGCCCACTTTTAAGCCCAAATAATTGACTTCACATAAATTAATATGTTGAGGACTCTAAACAAAATCCATCTAAACAACTTTTCGTCTTTGATTCTTTTATCTTTGACAAGGTTCCGTTCATATCTTCAAAATGAAGCATTTATGGATCCGGGCAAAATATGGAAACCCAGCGAGTGACAACAACAAAAACAAAAAAAAAGTTCAAAGCCCTCCATTAAGTAATTCGAAAAAAGGGTCTTGACGCCATCTGTGGACATAACACTCAATTCGGAAAGCTCAAATCTTCTATACACCAGGGTGCACGTCTAGCGATTCGCTTGGCATCGTTAGACGTCGCCAAAATTCATCCCTTCAGCGGAACAAAGAAAACATTTTTATAACAAAAAAAAAAATCTAGTCCACTGCAGGAGAAAAGGAAAGGGTCGCGCAGCTGAAAGCAGCAGCTGGAATGATACAAAAATAGTGTGATTCGCCAGTCAACTTCAACGATTGACTAAGCAAAGTTGTGACTAGATTCGATTCGATATGGAGCACTGGTGAGTAGCCAATGCGCGAGCTACAAACGACTTTGATAAATGGCCATGAAGAGTGACGCCGATCCAAACGATTTGATTTGAAAGAAATCACAGTTGGGCATCAGTTCCGCTTTTTTTTCTTTTTCTTGTCGCTGTCCGTCAGATCCACGAACATCGGCTTCAACTCGCGGTGAGTCACCTGCAATGACAGAGAATATCTTCACACATTTGATTAAAAAGAAAATAAATTAAATTTAAAAAGTGAAATGATAACGAATCAGCGGTGCATATTGAAATATAAATTTTTTAGAAAACAATTTGCTTTGAATAGTCCAATTCTTTTGGATCATAAGAAATTTGGCTACTTTTCGAATATTCAATAACTTACTTAAGCAATCAGGAATTCAATTCAATATTTATTACAATTTATAAATTATATTTTTTATATATTTTTTTGCTTATTATTTACTGCATATTATACATGTTGTCCACATAAAAAAAACAAATTACTTTGGCTAATTTTATAAAAACGCACTAAACGCATGCACCCATACAATGAAAATGTATTTAAAAAATTTTTTACAGGATTAAACGTACGCTTTTTTCGTTTTTAGAGAGCAAAACAAAATATTAGCTTGTGTAAGATTCAATAGCAGTCAATTTTTCCAATTCTTTCCACTACAGTCGACATTACTTTTCTTTTCTTTCTTACATCTATGTAGTTCCCTACCAATTAGGAAGATGAGGTAGGACATAGGAGTCCAATCCACTGACGTTAGGACAGTGCTTTCCCATATGACTTGAAGGGATGACTGACTCGTGTTCGCGGGTAGTATTTAAAAGCCCGAATACTTCCACTAAGCATTCTAACTAACGATGCAATATGCTTTTACATATATTTTCACAATAGCCATAGAATCTCATAGTTTTTTAATACAGTGACTCAATAGTGCCGTCAGTAATATCGAACCTCAACCCTCTTGTAAGCTAGCTGCCACTGATCCAGGAGTAGGACACTAACAGCCCATTGGATTTCCTTCAATAACTAGAAAATCCATTGTAATTGCGAAGTGCCCGGACTCACCTTCTCCTCGTCGTCCGGCACCCTGGAGATGAAGTCCAGCAGTTCGTTGTTGGGCACTGCGTGCGGGTTGCGCAACTTCTTCGTGAACTTGTTCACACCTGCCCCAGGAAAGACAGAATGCTTTAGTTATTTTGCTTAGTTTACTTGAAAGAGTGAAAAGAGAAAGAGTGTTCGCATTTTTCGTGTTTTTTGAAAGAGTGTTCGTGTTTTTTGAAAGAGTGTTCGCATAATTTTTAATGAAATTTTAATTAATTATTTTATTTATCTATTGATTGTTTTGCTTACTATGTAAGGATTGTGTTACTAAAAAAATCTGAGCAAACTATGGTGGTGTTTTTGTTTACGCTTATTTCATAGAAACGATTTGAAATGTTTTATATGATTATGCGTGGAAACTTTATCGAATTATTGAAACAAACAATGTATTTAAACTAAATCGGATTATTGAAACAGATAATGTGTTGAAACTACATAAAATTACTGCAAAAATGATGCATTGAAACTATATAAACTTATGATCTCCCATAGAATCACTGATAAGTGGTCTGTATTGTAAAACGTGTAAATAAAAAGTAGAACTAGTACAATAATTATTTTATAGGTGAAATGTGCCAAACAGTGGCAATTTTTCAAATTATTATTACAAATTCAATTATGAAATTTATTCAGCATATGTACCACCACTTATCGAGTCAGTTTTTTACAATTAGGCTTTCTAAATAGCAATAATTTTTAACACATGTTTATTCTGAAACAGAAACCCCTGACTAATACGTCTTTAGTACTATTTACACTGCAACTAACTAACTAACCCTTACGACCCTGTCTTTAAGCACTATTAAAAGGTAATAAGATGTTATTTTAAGATATCTGTAAAATACTTAAAGCAATTTGCAATGATTATAAATTATGAAAATATTGTTGAAAACATTTTTATTTTTGGGTACCGAAATCATAGACCCACTAACGAATCTAATCAATGAGAATTCTTAATTTTTAAACACGAATCATATTGTAAACACAAAAGTGTATGTATGCAAAGTATGTAACATACAATCCCACCTTGTTTACAATCATAATCTAACAGACATTATTTTTAACGGATTTTGAAAGAGAGAAAATTTATAACAAAAATATATATTTATATATTGTTATAAATTTATATATAAATTATATAAATGTTTAACAATAATATCTATAACATAATTTATAAATATATAAATGTTTAACAATAATATCTATAATATAATTTATAAATATATAAATTATTAACAATAACATGTGTATAATATACACCTAATTATGTTATTCTTTGTTGAATTTGTTTAAATATGTGTGCGTTATATAAAGGTCTCCTGATTTTTAAATACAATTTTAAGGTTGCGTTAAGCTATAAGTGGCATTGAAAAAGTGTATTCCTTTAAAATATATTTCAAACCAGAAAAGGAAACTTACCCCAAGCCATAATCAGGTACCGGACAGGAATGAAGTACAAGACAACGGTACCCAGAACTAAGACCAGGAAAGCTAACCATGACAAGAAGGGTACAGTATAGTTGAAAGTACTATAAAAAGAAAAACCCCCAAAAAATATTAGGAAATAATCATAAAAAATGATGACTGGTGTTAATAACAATCAAATTACATAATTTACACCATTTCCTACAAAATGTTATACGTAAAATTCTATACTTTGAAATGATACAATTACTTAAAAGGACTGCCTTTTATTAAAATAGTGCATCATTTATTTTTCAAGTACACTTATTGAGTTTACATGAAGTAAAAATTTTGTGTCATAACAGAAATGCTTCGGGGGATAAAGGAATAAGTGTAGTTGAACATTCACTAAATCCATTTTAAACCATAGCTCCTGGCCTAATATGACTGTAAAGCGATGGGATGACAACCCCCCCCGTAATAAAAAAGATCTCATGTTTCGAATTGTGCCAGTAGGCAGACGAATAAGGTCCATCATGGACTGTAGTGCCAGGGAGTTAGTTAGACCATGCGCTAAGTAAAATAAGTCTATGTATAAACAAATCAAAGCTATTTGAAATCTGGACAAATATGGCCCAAAATTTAAAAATATCAATATATATATTCCTTATCTTATATATATTTTATAAGATTCTGCAATATCTTAAACAATATCTATTTTATAAGATTCTGCTTAATTTATATCTTATACAGATATCTATTTTATAAGATTCTGCATATTTATATCTGATACAGATATCTATTTTTTAAGATTCTGCATAATTTATATCTTATACAGATATCTATTTTATAAGATTCTGCATAATTTTATATCTTATACAGATATCTATTTTATAAGATTCTGCATAATTTATATCTTATACAGATATTCTATTTTATAAGATTCTGCATAATTTATATCTTATACAGATATCTATTTTAAGATTCTGCATAATTTATATCTTTACAGATATCTATTTTATAGATTCTGCATAATTTATATCTTATACAGATATCTATTTTATAAGAATCTGCATAATTTATATCTTATACAAGATATCCTATTTTATAAGATTCTGCATAATTTATATCTTATACAGATATCTATTTATAAGAATCTGCATAATTTATATCTTATACAGATATCTATTTTATAAGATTCTGCATAATTTATATCTTATACAGATATCTGTATTTAAGATTCTGCATAATTTATATCTTATACAGATATCTATTTTTTTTAAGATTCTGCATAATTTATATCTTTTACACAGATATCTATTTTATAAGATTCTGCATAATTTATATCTTATACAGATATCTATTTTTATAAGATTCTGCATAATTTATATCTTATACAGATATCTATTTTATAGATTCTGCATAATTTATATCTTATACAGATATCTATTTTTAAGATTCTGCATAATTTATATCTTATACAGATATCTGTTTTATAAGATTCTGCATAATTTATATCTTATACAGATATTATTTTATAAGATTCTGCATAATTTATATCTTACACAGATATCTATTTTATAAGATTCTGCATAATTTATATCTTATACAGATATTATTTTTAAGATTCTGCATAATTTATATCTTATACAGATATCTATTTTGCATAAGATTCTGCTTAATTTATATCTTATACAGATATCTATTTTATAAGATTCTGCATAATTTATATCTTATACAGATATCTATTTTTAAGATTCTTATAATTTATATCTTATATAGATATTATTTTATAAAGATTCTGCATAATTTATATCTTATACAGATATCTATTTTATAAGATTCTGCAGTTAATTTATATCTTATACAGATATCTATTTTATAAGATTCTGCATAATTTATATCTTATACAGATATTCTATTTTATAAGATTCCTTTCTAATTTATATCTTATACAGATATCTATCTTATAAGATTCTGCATAATTATATCTTATACAGATATCTTTTATAAGAATCTGCATAATTTATATCTTATACAGATATCTATTTTATAAGATTCTGCAAGTAATTTATATATACAGATATCTATTTTTAAGATTCTTTCTAATTTTATAGTCTATACAGATATCTATTTTATAAGATTCTGCATAATTTATATCTTATACAGATATCTATTTTATAAGATTCTGCATAATTTATATCTTATACAGATATCTATTTTTTAAGATTCTGCATAATTTATATCTTATACAGATATCTATCTTATAAGATTCTGCATAATTTATATCTTATACAGATATCTATTTTAAGAATCTGCATAATTTATATCTTATACAGATATTCTATTTTATAAGATTCTGCATAATTTATATCTTATACAGATATCTATTTTTAGATTCTGCATAATTTATATCTTATACAGATATCCTATTTTATAAGATTCTTGCATAATTTATATCTTATACAGATATCTATTTTATAAGATTCTGCATATTTTAGACTTATACAGATATCTATTTTTATAGAATCACATAATTTATATCTTATACAGATATCTATTTTATAAGATTCCTGCATAATTTATATCTTATACAGATATCTATTTTATAAGATTCTGCATAATTTATATCTTATATAGATATCTATTTTTTAAGATTCTGCATAATTTATATCTTATACAGATATCTATTTTATAAAATTCTGCATAATTTATATCTTATACAGATATCTATTTTATAAGATTCTGCATAATTTATATCTTATACAGATATCTATTTTATAAGATTCTGCATAATTTATATCTTATACCAAAGATATCATTTTTTAAGATTCTGTTAATCATATATTATATAATATTACTCGACAGGGTTTATATGACGTTTAAATATACGTATATCTTTTGAAATTTTATTCAAGCTACCTTTCCATCCCAAAATTCCAACCACATTTCGGGAAGAACTGTTTCACAATTGAATCGATTGATCCCTTAAAACCAGGGCCTGATGGCCAGGTGACTTCTTGCTCTGGATCTGGATGCCATGAGTTTCGGGTTCCAGTAATGGCCCTGCCATGGACGTTTGTAGTGGTTCGGTATCCCTTCCCAAACTTTGGTTCCAGTCTAATATGACTGTGTAGAATGCCTCAGAGCCCAGTAATAATACTCCACCCATCATTTCCCAAACTGTATAGGCGCAACTAAGTAGGTGTATGGGCAGTGATGTGTGGTGTGGCTATAGTAGTAGTAGTAGTAGTAGTAGTAGTAGTAGTAGTAATAGTAGATTCGAATCCCGGCGAAGGCATGGATGTTTGTGAGTAGTTCGAAACCACGCCTAAAGTGTGCAAAAAAATGACCGTAGAGTTGGATGCAAACCAAACCATAAGTGAATCCAGATTGAGTCTGTAGTAATGTCTTAGAAAGTAAAGTAAATATGTCAGAGAAAGTCAAGTTTCGTAATGGATGTCTTCGAGTTTCCTCTCTTTGCGACATCGAAATGTAGGTGAGTTACCATTAAATTCCTCCTGGTAGGCAATATCAAGACCGTCGATGAGTTGTTCATGTCATACAAAATTGCCCTGCCCTATCATACAAAAATTATTACCCTGTTCCAGTCAATTATGCCTAATATGACTGTAGGGCTGATAACCTCATCGTAAAATACGTCTAACGTTTAATGAAATCTGCCATCAGGCAGACTATCTTTGCCCACCATGGTGCTGTTGTGCCATTGAAAAAGATCATTAAGACTATCGTAGATATGTCTTTAAATATGAAAGTAGAGGCTCACTTCTTGCATCGTTCGCCGAAGGAGGCGAACTCTCCCAGGATGTTCTGGATCATGGCGGTGGCGTCCTGAACAGCCTGCAACTTCTCCTTTAAGGTCTTCTTCTCCTCCTGCAAGAAGGGTGCAATGTCATCATTTGGCACAATATCTCACGCGTTAGGATTTACATTTGGCATTGGAATAAAGTGATAATTCGGTATCCATTTGATATATGTTTCATTTGTCCTCCATAAGTTCTTTTTGATCGATACCCTATTTGGAGCGAAAT
The DNA here is from genome assembly GCA_021605095.1 of Caerostris extrusa. NCBI lineage: Eukaryota > Metazoa > Arthropoda > Arachnida > Araneae > Araneidae > Caerostris > Caerostris extrusa. The sequence continues at coordinate 1,967 of BPLR01010456.1, read as the reverse complement.
ATTTTTGTTTGTTGTGTTTTGAATGCGACATGTTTGGATAAAAATAAGTCACTTTTGCAGTTACCATTGAAAGTAATAAAAAACAAGGATATATACTGAAATACCACAACATTTTATACTTCCTTTTCTGAAAATATTTTGAAAATGAAAGTAAATTTACTTGCAAACAAATATTTTGCTGTCCTTTCAACAAAACAATGGTGAAAAACAACTGTTCGGAGGATATTCTGATGGTTTAAAAGACACAATCCAGTTTCCATCTGATCCGGATTGTAACCCTATGAATCGACTTCGCCAACTAAGTACTCTACTATATCAGATAACTTATGATTTTTAATTAGTGTAATCTCTTAGGTTCTTAGTATAAAATAGTATATAGATAATATAAAACTGTACATAGGAAAGTTTTTAAAAATTATTTTGGCTTGTACTATTAGGGACAAATGGGTTTTAGTCTCATAAAATACGTATTAACTATAACAAGAATTACATAACAAATAATCAATAAATTTTCTTTTTGATATAAAAAAAAAAATTTACGTTGCGAGAGTTTCATACTATTTTAAAGCGGAATATCATTTCCCACATACCATGATACAAACGTTTATGTATTATGCTATCAAGGATATATTAACGTTTTAATTGTTTTATTAAATTGATCGTAGAAGTTTTTTACTGCCTGATAACAACATCTTCCCGGAAATAGATTATAATATAATTGAACAAATCAAAAAAAAATTTCTTTGCTTAACCGAAAGCTAAGTGAAGCGATTAGAGCAGCAAAAGGCTACTTACCTCTCATCTTTATCTTCATCATCGTCATCTTCTTCAACTTCTTCCAACTGAAAAAACAAAAGTATTTAAATATTGAAATTCAGAAAATGGAGTATCAAAATGAAAACTTTCTCGGAACACATGAAAATAGATACATTTCAATGAAATTCTGCTGGATTCTCATTGAACAGTGAGTATTAAATTTCATTGATTCTTTATTCTTGACTGATATTTTCAAACTCTTAACTCTCTTTTAAAAAAAAATAACTTAAGCATACAAGATATACATTTTAAAAAAGTTCTAATGTAGCATTTAAATGGAAAAGGAGAAAATTAGGATAACGAATTGTTTACGAACAAACGCTACATTCAATATTGAATGGAATAAACAATCAATATTTCTAATAGAAAAGGATTACAATTTATGTAATCTTGAATAATAAACAAAAGAGAAATTTTCTTCGTTAAAAATGTTTGTTTCTCAAATTATTGTCCTTGATCTCATTTTTGTAGCCTTTTTCCACTCTAATTGAGGTATCACCAAAACATACATTTAAAAAAAAAACCTACGTACAAATCATACATACGAAAACAAACATAATCATATTAACAAACACATAATAATAACACACACATAATAACAAACAAACAAAAAAATAAAGATAAATTTTCTTCATTAAAAATGATTCGTTGTTTCACAAAATATTATCCATGATCAATTCTTATAGCACTTTTTACATGCCAACTGAGGTACCTCCAAAACAAACATTTTCAACGCAACAGCAGCTTCTTCTGGCACCGGATATCATTGGCCATGTAGTTTTTATTCAAGTACGGAAAAACGAAAGAAATCATTGGAAGTCAGATCAGGGGTCGCAAGTAGGATGACCCATAAATTCCGATGTTCTGACCGGTGTAATAATGCATTGTTTAGGCAGATGTGTGAGAGCTCGCGTTGTCATGATGAGCAATAATCCTGTGTTACTGGTTGTTTTTTCTTATTTCTCAAACAAATGCTTGTGTACCATTTTGAACTGATCATTCTATGATTCGCTAGTGGTACTGTAGCCACATATCCATTTAACCCCAGAAGACATGAAATTTGAATCCAACGCAAATAAATCTGTTTTACATCTAAATGTCCATGTACAATTTTTTATATGTTCGTCATACTTACACCAGCAATACGTAAC